>VZTO01016662.1:3543-34116 GCA_013400615.1 Syrrhaptes paradoxus | reverse complement strand
AACCCCAAAAGAAGTAAATGCTGCTGAGTATTTCAGCATGGCTACGAGAACAAAGTTGATTGATGGTAAGATATAGTGCATCACTTTTCATTAATTAATTTAGAAGAGCCTAACTATTTGTAATCCGTATCCAAAAACACCTCTACCCAAACTCTCAAGAAAACCCTAGACCTTGCTTTTCTTATTATTCTAGCAAAATTTTTGCTTGTTTATTTGCTCAGAAGTACATCTTGCATACTACTTTCCACTGATAACAGCACAAAAAACCAAACCAAAATTACAGTCTAATTAACCTACTAATGAGTCACTGAATGTGACTCATGGATGTACATTCCTGGGTTGTGCACTGAAAACATTTTCACATTAACTGTTTTGCTTGCTCTTTTGAAGCAAGTTGATGGTTACTGCCATTCTTTTTAAAAAAAAATTAGAATAATTTTGATATTGCTTTGAAACAGAAAAAAATTAAGAAAACTGAATATTCAATGTAGAATAAACAAAGCTCTAAAATACATGAATAGATATAGTACCATGCCTTTGATCTCTGAAGCCTTCTGTCTGGAGATGTAGTTAACACACCATTATCTACTGCTGTTTGCCAACATAGTGCTCTTTTTAACTGCATTTCCTGCTCTGACTTCATGGTTTTTTTCACCATTTGTAAATTATGAGCCATAAAAGGTGTTGTTTGATGTAGTGCAGCACAGAACAGAGTAACTACTGCTGTAAAACACAAGTTTTGGCAGTGTCAATCAAATTAGCCTTTCTGCATAGTAATGTGAGTTCTGATGATATCTGTGAGAAATTGTTTAACAGATTACCCCTGTGAATGCCAAATAACCCTATAACTAAAACACAGGTAATTGTGCTGAAAATCAGAACTTTGATTCTCATCAGCTGTTAAGAAATGGGCTGTGACTGGGTAGGTTATGCATTTCTACTGAAAACAATGTTTTAAAACTCCAAGTATTGCCTTGATCCTGACAATCCTCAGAACTCGGAATTATCAGAAGACTTCCTCAATAATACACAACAGCAGCTCATCAAAAACAAGACCATTTGCTACTAACAAATAGTTTTTAATAGGACACTCTTTCAAGACCAAGGTGATGTTTTGATAGAGGAAAGAGTGGAACAGAAAAGTGGAAGTGAACAGTCAGCTCTTAAGAATGACCCTGTCTGCATCTGTTTCCTAACAAAAGCAGTAACTTACACCTATAACCACTGGCTCCCGAGTAACCATTTGCTAGTCTAGGCTTGATCTATTTATTTTTCACCAACTTTATTGAAANATTTTTCCAAAAAGAAATTGATTGGAACATATTCATGACTAACGTGTCAGGTTTTTAAATATAGGCTTGGGAAAAGCAAAGGCTCATAGGTTTCAATCAAGAAGAAAAACTTTTCACTTTCTTAATGCTTATATTATGACACGCTGTTAAAAAATGTCTAAAGAGATTCACATTAAAACCTGCTTGTGCCACTCCAGTCCCATCTATGCAAAAATTACAAGCAATAAAAACATTTCTTAAGAGGGAACTCTTAATATTTCTTTTTTATGCCCTCTATAAGTGTAGAGACTTTCATAGTATCATCTGAGAATACAATAAATATCCTTAATTTACTCTTCATGACCCTTTCCTCTTTTACATATTGCCTCTTTAAAAATTATATCTCAAGTGATAAGAAAAAAAGCAAACAAGCCCCCAAAATACTAAGTGGTGCCTGAATAGACAAAAGCTAAAGATTCCCTTTTTTCACTGTTCCATGAAAATCATAGTATATCTCAAGCAAACATAAAAGGCTAAGTCACTCCTTAAAATAGAGTTTCAGCAGAGGATCAGTGTCAAAGTTGCTGACAGATATTCTGCCTAGATCCTCCAAGCTGTGTCATCTCTAAATCAATCTCTTGGGTCAGTCCAGAGGTGAGGTAGATTCCTGGTTGAATCTTTACACAGTACCCACTCTTCTTCAAAAGCCCAGCTGCAATATCTGTACAAGATTAGAGCAGGACTGGGGTTTCCTGACTTACCTGGCCATCCTGCAGAGGGATGCAAAGGTCACAGTTGCTGCCATACCAGATTAATGCAGCCAAGGCATTGCGCTGTTGCTGGCAGTGACCATTGTAATGAACTGCAGAGGAGGAGGTTGTAACAAATCCCAAGTACAAAAATGTGGAGCAGCCTTCTCAAGGGGAGACAGTGTTTCTCAGCCCTTTTGGTAAGAGGTTAAAAAGTGAGATATTGTCCTTTGAACTTTTTTTTAGTGTGTTCTGAAGTTCTCTCTTTGGTCCAACTTTTTTTCTGAATCCTTCTAAGCTTTTACATAAATTTTGTATTTCCTTCTTTTCAGCTGCAGAATATAGTCTTTGGCATGTAAATATATCTCTCAAAATTCAAGTAAATACAGAGTCATGCACCAGCTGATCCATGAAGCATGCATTAGCTTTGTGCATGCTGAAGTAATTGGCTAAGTGTTGATTTATCGAAGCAACAATGGCCAGCAGTTTTAAACAGACCTTCAATCTGTGTTCCTTAATGTGTCTTGGAATAAAAATCTTCGCCATCTAAATTTTAAACACCTCTTCCTATGTATCCTGTATTTCATGTGGAAAAAAAGTGCTCAGCAATTAATTTTGCATAATACCAATGTATATACAATGCTTACAGTATATTGTAGTTTCCTTACTGAGAGGCTAACTCCTTTATAATTGCTGTAAAGATTAAATTCTGATTGGATTATTCTCAATAAACTTGATCTTTCTGATAATTCTATATTTTTCTCTACCTTAGGTATCCTACTTATCCTTTTGTACTAATATAAATTGTTTCATTTCTTGTTTTATGCTGTCTGTTTCATTGTTCTTACTTTTTTATTACTTTTGAACAAACTATAGCACACACAGTTTACCATCTGTTACAATATTTTTCTTAGAAAAACATTTTTCTTTATAAATTGCTAAGTGCTCCTGCTTTCTGCTAGAAAACGTCCATTGTTTTATGGATCTGTTTCAAGCTTGAGAAAAAGGGCTCAGTCTGACACTCCCTCCCTCCATCCCTCTCCTCTTTCCTCTCCCCCTTCCTCTTCCCCTCCATCTCTCAATTTCGTGTGTGCATGTGTAGAAACTGCCCTCACTTTTCAGGTGTTCAGCTGAACTATGCTGTCTTTGCCATGTTTCCAACCCTCATGACAACTTGGAATATGAGACAGAATGAGGCTGACGGGCAGAAGTTTCAAACTCTTATGGTCCATCCAGTATTTGTCATGCTTTGAATGGGATTGGAAACAGACCTGTAGGGATATTTTTTTTTTAAGAAAACATTTTTAAGACAAAAACTGTGATTGGCAGATGTAGCTGTCTCACTGTTTCATTCTGAGGCCTGACTCGTTGGTCAATGCCTGCAACCCTGCTCTAGAGGGGGCCTGTAAGCTCCCTTCTGTTGCAAATTAGGGAGTTAAACAATTTAGCAAATATGAGTCTTAGTGTTTTCTAAAGTGAGAGACCATTGCGTTGCCCAGCCCTCATTTGGGGCGTTTGTTTTTTTTTTTAAGTGATGTAAGCAGTTTTAACAAACAGACTTGCACAAGTGTCTGATAAGATGCAGCCACAAAAAGGAGCCTGCAGGATGCATTTAGAGCTATTCTCAGTTTACCTGAAGCTTTTAAGTAATAGAGAATGAGAAAATTGGTTGAGTTTGCTGTTGATAATCTAACTGCTACTGAGAACTAATGCTATTTTTTACTGCTTTTTACTGCATTTTCCAGGGGAGCATTGTATGCACTCAGGTGTTAATGAACTATGTGCCAAGTCCCATGTCTGTTGTGCAAAGTATAATTTATTATCCCCATTTTACAGATGGGGAGACTTAAGTGTGGACTGTTGAGATCAAATGAATTCCTCAGTGCCATAGCAGAGAACCCAGACTTCCCAAGTCACATCTGTGCTTTCACATTGACATACAGTGATGGCTATGTCATGCTCCTGTCAGTGATTTAAGGACAACACAGCTATGGATATCTGGCAGAGTAGAGCTGGGCCTTTCTGCAGTTCCTGCTTAGTTGCTTCTTTGAAATACTATCGAGAGGCATCAGAAGGTGTTCATAGTTGTTGCTGAGACAATGAAGAAAAGGCATGTATATTTTAATCCTTGTTGTGAGAACATCCACAACTGTCAAACCTTTTTGAGCCTTCCCAGGAAACACTTAAATTTGATGTGCTTCTGAGTGCTTGCCATTATGATAGTCAAATACTTTGTCATTTAAAGTTCATTGATAAAGCAGTTATATCCTTGAGCATGGCTTTTAACAGAGACCAGGGCTATAAAACATTCCTTTCTTTACCTCTCTCTGCTGTTCATGGGGGGCATTCTCCAGGGAAGCAAAGCTCTGGTGAGGAAATTATATTCCAGCATGCAAGCACTAGGTGGCACGAATCATTTTATGGACACTTCAATATTTCAGCTAACTCCATCTGTTCAGCACACTAATTACAAATTCAGCCACAAGCACAGTTTAGAGGCACATCATAAAAAGTTAGGTGGAAGTGATTTGTATCTATGTGCACTCTATGTTCTTTATGCTGCATACCATGCAGCTCTTACGTTTGATGACTGTTCCAGGCTCAATTTGGGGCAAAACAGTGGTTTTCCTGAGACTGTTCATTGTAAAAGGTTCCGTGTTTTGTGTGGTTATACAAAGACATGGGGTCTCCACATTTGGGGTACAACTTGAAGGACAGAACTGAAAGGGGAATTTTATTAATGGTAGTTTGAAAACATGCAGGGCCTAGATAATTCATAGAATCGTAGATTCATAGAATCATAGTATCATAGAATCATAGAATGGCCTGGGTTGAAAAGGACCATAGTGATCATCTAGTTTCAACCCCCCCGCCATATGCAGGGCCGCCAACCACTAGACCAGGTTGCTCAGAGCCACATCCAGCCTGGTCTTGAATGCCTCCAGGGATGGGGCATCCAAGACCTCCCTGGGCAACCTGTTCCAGTGTGCCACCACCCTTTGGGTGAAAAACTTTCTCCTAAAATTCTCTATAAACATATCTAAAGCTTGTAACTACTACTCCGGACATTTTCCGGAATAATTTGTTTAATAATCCTTACATGAGTAAATTGGATAAAGTAACAACAGTGCATTATTTTTTCCATTTTAAGGATTACGGTGTTTGATGAAAACAGAGGTAAACTTGTGATTCATAGACTGAGACAGAGCTACACAAGTCTGCCCAAACCAGTCCAGTGAACAGTATTTGTTCCTTCCTCAAGAACTGTTTGATTTTTTTTTTTCTTTTTAAATCTATTAACTACTTCATGGAAAATATAGAGGCAATTCTTTGAATAGAGCTCCTAATTCACTTTTTGACTCCTAACACTTCTAGATGATTTCTTTAAACAGCAGATAAGATAATTTTTTCCCTTTCTTTTACCCATCCCACTCAGCCAGTAGGATCTTGACATTTTTCTTTCCTGTGAGGCTGAACAGCTGCAACATGAAGTATTTTATAATATCCCTTTCTTTACCTCTTCTCTTCCTCTACACATTCATACCTGTGCGCTTTAATCCAGAGAGCAGAAAGATGTAGGCCGGACACATTTGCCAAGGAAAGGATCTGGACATTGAATCTCACAGGGAAGGGCTCACCTTTTGGTAGCCTGCATATATATAGCCTAGTCACAGACAAACCTTTTTTATTCACCAGTGGGTTTCTAAGCTAGCTCATATTTATGTTTGAACGTTCATGACTTTGGCAATATTTCCTTTCTCATTTACAAGTGATGTGGCATGCCCATTTTTCTCTGCCTAACAATAGGCTTTCAGTCATATGACTCTCATCTTTTAGGTGAACGTTTCTACTCCTACTTTATAAGGTATTCCACAACAGAGGTTTCTAGATGTCTCTTAAGTTTCTCAGCTTGGAGACACTCTCAGGCCCAGTGAATATTGAAATGTTTCCTATCTAAGCAGAAAATATGAACTTCAGAGGGGGAAGGTGATTCAACCACTTCAACATGCAGTGTTCAAAGTTACTAAGTGAGTCAATGGTTGAACTTATGTCTGCCCATCCCCTGCCTCACAAGTATTTAATTGGTGATGATGTGTCCCTTTAGGAAAGCTGAAGCTTTTTCAAGAGCACTGGACTCCAGTTTGTGTTGTATCTCCCGCTTTTTTTCCAAACTCTTTCTTGTGAGGACACAGCATTTTGTGACAACACATCACTATTTTAAGTTCACTGTATCACTGCAAGGAATTTCAATTACCAATTTAAATATATGTTTGCAGCATTATGTGACCTTTTTTTTTTGAAGTCTAGAGGTTGATCCATTACAGTGTCAACTAAATATGCAATAAACACATCTCACTGTTAGAAATTAACCTTTACCTTAGAAATAAAAAAATAGTTATTTGACTCATTGCATTTGGATGAGATAAATTACCTAGCAGAAGAATCCAAAATGTTAAAACAGATTTTCATATGATATGAGAAGTTTTCTCTTAGAAATGTTCAAACTTCTGTCTTCCAATTAATCTTATTTATTATTGAAATCAGCTCTTTACCAAATACCTGGAGCTGGTACACAAGATGATTTGACTTTGATCATGAGTACTTATCTGCAATTATGTTCAAAAACACAAACCAGAAAAATAAATTGCTTGATGTAGAAATAAGCTGAGAAATGCCATCTTATGCCAGAAAAGTTTTACAGAGGTTAAGAGAAAGAGAAATTAACTGAAAGAAGGAAAACTGGAATAGAGCTAGTCAATAAAAATTTAGTGTGTTAGAACTCCAGAGAACCATGAATTTCCAATGAACCTGGCAGCTTTGGCAGGATCTGATGAGTTTATAGGGTTGTTCAAAGTCAGCCTAATAAGAACATATTGTGAACTATTCTTCCTTCATCCTTTTGTTAATTGTAGCGATCAGCCTTCACACTTGAACTTTAAAGAATTCTTGTACTTACAGGATCTCAAACACAGCAAATGGGGAAATGTTGAGAAGTGACAGTAAAGGACAGAAAAATTTCTGATAACTTTCAGAGCAACAATATTTTGATTAATTTCTAGTATTCTCCAAATCATTCACCAAATTATTCTGCTTCCAAGGAACAGACCTCATTTTGCTGCTTTAACTTCTAAACCTTAGATCTTATATTCATAGGTCAAAGATGCCGAATCAAAGGTCAAATAGATACCAGTTCATCTCACCTAAGTGTAGACATTTATGCTCAATTGACTGAAATTTCTGAATAAAGAACAATGGTAATTTAGGCACTGGAAGTGAATCTGTGCCCCAGAACTGTATACTGTTGAAAAGTCTATGGAGTTTGTTATAATGTTAACATAGTGGAAGTTCGAGATATAACTGCAGTGTAGCTGGCTACCGGGACTATGCTCACATGCTGTTTGATTATGCATTGCTATCACTTCCCTGGGTGGTCCAGGTGCTCCCCAGCTGTCCTCTGCACAGATGAAGCTACAGACTGCCTTGAGACAGACTGATTAAACTCCTGGCTGGCTTCCTGCAGGAGCTGTGACTAAATGTTACAGAAGCACTTCATGTGGGAATTTCAGACAGTGAGGTAGATTCTCCCAGGTATCTCCTGCTGTCCACAGGCAAATTTACAGGCATTATTTATATGCTTAAATGTGCTTATTAGCATCTTAGGTAGGGGATCTGACTGTCACAGGACTTCCCCAGGCAGTTCCTGCTGTAGAATTGACCAAATAGTACATAGGAAATTTGCTTGTTAGTAGTCTGCAAACTTTCAGCAGAAGTAGAAATGCTCACAGGGAACAGTCTTCTGCACACAGCAAATTAGGAGTATGTTTTGTTTGCAGTTTAAGGTAATCAATAGAAATGGATCATGCATGCACTGGAATGGTCACATAGGACCAGATCGCAGCTGGTTTATAAAAATCTACTGGAACCAATAGTTCAGGAAGTCCCTCCCAGTCTGGCTAAGGACCCTTAAAAATGGACTCCCGTCACCACTTGGACAGCTACTAACCAACTTCTTGGAGATCTGAATCTACACCTCAGTATCATCCTGTGCAAAAGATCCCAACAAAGTAGTGAATTTGGGGTTTTTTGGTTTTTGGGGTTTTATATTTTGTTTTGATTTGGATTTTTTTAAGCAGTTTGTCTGCAATTGCCTGGACAATAGTATGTTCCCCTGACCTCCTTCAAAATTATTTCTGTGATAAAACACAGTCATGTACCTTCTTTGCCTATGCTGTGATTTCTGTAGGGAAGAAACCTGAACTTGAAGCTAGAAGAAGTCAAGGTGCTCTTCAAAATAAGATTCAGCGATATTTCAGAGCACAGATTCTCTCAAGTCTTAGCTTAGTATGCAGAACTTTGAGCATTGCAACGTTTAGAGACATTATTAATTGAGCAATTGCAATAATAGATTTTAACTAGAAGGAAGTACTTGCTAAATTCTTGAATCCCATTAGATTGCTTACTCTTACTAATTTCTTTCCTAGGGCTGCAACATGGATTGAAATATGCAAAGGGACACAGCACCATATGCAGTAATCTAGCGGCATAAAGGCACCTGTCCTTTTCCTTACTGTTGGGAAAAGATGAGTTTCAAGATCAGAAAATCATCCAGTTCTCAGTACTTGTTAATTGACTGAGCCTTTAACTACTGGCCCAGAAGCAGAAAAACAAAAACAAAAAAAAAAAACAAAAACAAAACCAAAAAAGATAAAAGAGAAAAGGGGAGAAAAAAGACTACACAGAAAAGGCATGTGCGAATCATCTGCAGCCTTTAATTTACTGGAAGCGGATATGATAATGCTTGTGCAGTGTCATCTCTACAGTATTCTGATCTTCTGCAGCTGTGGATTGCTTTTGACCTGAAAAGAATTCAAAATGCAATGTTTGTTTTGGAAAAGGCCAAGTCACTGCAGATATCCGTGGTCCCCTGCTTGCTTGGGAGAGGCTGAGGCTGCAGATAATTTGTGCTTACTAGGCTGTGGAGGAAGGATTCTTGAAATATAGAATAATAATAATGAAAAACAGAATTGTAAAATTTAAAAAGTAAATAGGCTTAATTTAGCCACTCTTAACACATATTGAAAGTTGGACTTTTTTTCGTCTGAAAGATTATTTTGCTTCTGGCTCTTTTTAATAAGTCCTGTTGAATATTTAATGATATTTCTTAAAAACGTCCACATTAACTAACCATGACCCCTCATCTAGGTCAAGAAAAAGAACACTTTCATTAATGACCCAGTGCCTGGGGAACCATATTTTCTTTAAAGTACAGAACAAGTAAGGACATTTATAGATCTAATGGGAGATAATAAAAAGTGACAATTTGCATTGAAAGTCAACAGGAGTCCCCTTTGGACCTTTAAAAACTCCCCTTTTGTCAAATAGTGGGAGTGCACATGGGTTATGTCATAAAGTTAAGTGCAGAGATAAAGGCATTTGGGAGGAAAAAAGCCCTATCCTGGGATCTTCATAAGCAAATTTTTACTTCGATGAATCATTTTCTGCATCTATAAAGTGGCCCATCAGTTATCAACAGGATAATTTAAGATTGCTCCATTTGTGTCCTGAGATGGTAGGTGTCATGGATAATTGTTACCACCTTTCACAGAAGGTTTATCTTCTGGGTTTATTCTTTGTGCAAAACAAAATCTGCTACTTCAGAGGGAAGAGCTAAAACCTGACTCTCTGGGGCTGCAGGCAGCCCTTCCTTTCATGAGGCACTGTTCTCACCCTATGTTTTTCCACTTAGCTTTAGGCACTACATGAACTGATCCAAGCTAGAAATCTCGTTGCCCTGTGGCTGTTGTCTATAGGCACTGGAAAGAGAGAGAGAGAGCCCCTCAAGGAACAGCAGAGCCCACTGGTGTGTTGTATCATCTGTTGTGAATGCCTGTCACTCTGCCTTAGTGATAGAGGACTCTATTGTGTCAATGACCATGAGAATAACAGAGTTCAGTGTGTAATGTGGGGTTACTCTGGGCCTGAAATTCTTCTCCTGAGTGACTATAGAAAAGAGTAGGAAATAGTGACTGATCCATCTTCCTGCTGAACTTTTGGCTTTTATATTTTCAAAGCTGTTTTTACAGGTAAAAGCAAGAGTTTAATGGAAATTTACTTCAAAGAAATAATACCACAACTCTGTTTCTTGCTAGAAAGCATTGAATAAAACTACTACTGTTGAGCACAAACAGTGGAAAACTTAGCGACTTATATTTTTTTGTTTCATAGAAAACATTCTTCCTTTTCTGTTTATTCCTTATGAATAATTTTTAACTCAACGAGTTAATGATTTTGAGGACAGTTAGATGCAAGTTGTTGCTAATTCCCTTTCTTTGCACAACTTTAAAAAGAAATCTCATTCTTCATTGTTCATAACTTTTGAGACTGAAGTTAACTTATTTAGGAAGTTCAGTTTGATTTCTGAATGATTGTGAAATTTTTGAAAGGCATCACTACTCTAAAAAGATCACAAGTATAAGTATGGTCAAGAGTATTTGAACTATCTCATAATAATTGTTGATGAAGGGCAACAAGAAACTTATAAAACAATTGAGGGATTTCTCTTCATCTTTATGATCCTGGCAAGGTCCATAAATCCATTAATGAGCAAGTTCAACAGTCTCTTTTGGCTACTNTAGTCCCTTTCTAATAGTTCATTTTCAGTCAATTATAGGTCCACTTTTCTGACCAAAAGGGATTGATTAAACACTTTGTGAAAGCAATTTCTTCTAAATAAAAAAAGAATTTGCAGGGGAATGGGCAGATATTTGTTGATTTTTCATGAACAAAACATTTCAAAAACACTTCTCAAAATTCTTTTTTGTCCATATTCAAGTGATTAACCTCAACCATTACACACACACCTACGTTCTTGTATGTCCTCCATATGTGCTAACACACAGGCATATGATATAAATGTCTAAATATGCTACATGTATCACATTTATACCACTCTCAAGGGTTTAGAGTCAGGGCTATATTTAAGACTTTAATGCTTTGTGTTTGAATGAGTTCAGAAATGTAATATAGTAATTGGTTTTCATTTTAATTCCATAAATCTACTCATATTTTCTCACACCATAGCTCTGGTTCATAATGCTAGCCACCATCCACGGAATTTAGCACTCCTTTTTATAAGGCCTCTCTGAATTTTCAGGCTTTCCTTCTCTANTGTGCATTGAAAGGTAATTCAACAGGGCAGAATCCTTTCTTTAAAATGTATATAAAAGGTTTTCAGGTTTTTTTCCCATCCAGAGAACAGATGTTTTCAGGCAGGAACAGAATGCTGAGTTTCATTAGAGACCCATGTAGTAACTAAGCTATTTCAAAAAAGTAATTTTTAGCCAAATTGACCATGTGTCTCTTGTCTTGACAATGAGACTTCTGGGGGCATGGTTTTGAAAACAGCNATCCCTTTCCCCCCTCTTTTCTGTTCCTTTGAAGAGGACATTAATATAATGATGCATGCAACTGGAACAATGCAAAGTTGTAAAACCTGTGAGAGAAACTATGGTGAGTCAGACCAACAACTCTTTTTTTGGTATCTCACCTCTAACAGTAACCATAAATGTGTGCCTAATAAAGAGTAATGAGAAGAGGGCAAGAATATAGTAAAAATTTTCTAAGTGCTCTGTCAGCCTCCATCTACGTGTCTCAAGATCGCTGTGTCTTTAATAATCCACCCAAGATTTCATTTGTATGAATCTACCTATCTCCCTGCTACATGTGTACAATTTTAGCAAATGCTACATCGGTGACAAAAGCGTGCCAGATTCATTTTACACTGTTACAAATGTTTTGTGGGTGTGTTCAGCCCATCCCTATGGACGTTTTCTAATTTATTTCTCGAAGGTAACCAGACAGCATTTTGAAAAGTCTAATATTATGTAGATAATCAACATGTCTTTAAGAAAACAGACAGAGTTAAAGTCAGAGGTCATATTGAGGTATTCTGAGGTAATCAATAACAAGGTATTTTGCTGAAATGTAATGACTTTGAAATTCTAGAGCTGTTTTAATGGCTTAATATGACTTACAGACTCAGTTACTAGCTCTTTGTTCATTTTGATGCCTGAAGCATAACTTCATCCATCCATTTACTAACATATAAAAGAATACATATGGAAGTTGCCAATATACTAAGAAACTAGTGCAAATTCAACTGGATGAGGCATAATGTAATTATATCATTTATCTACTGCTTCTTTGTTCCTTTACTCCTTTACTTACTCTTACTTTTCAGCTTGGAAATTAAACACATTTTTTCTTACAATATACTGACCAAGTTAAAGAGTGGGATGTAACATATTGATAAATTTATGAAAATGAGAGGAAAAAAGTGTAGGATTGCCTGGGGAAATCTAAAGAGAATATAAAGGGAGTTTAGCTTAATACAATATGCATATAAATGAGTCAGAATAAAGTACCTATTTATATCATTCCAAAGTCTTCAGTCCATTTCTGAAGTTGGTCCCTTGTGAGGAGGCTTAATTTAAAACATAGAAATGCTCTTCAAGCTCCTGAACTCAAAGTGAATGCAATTAACATCACCTGCCAAGGCGCTCCACTGCTTTTTTCAAGACTGTGGACAAAAACACAGGTGCTTATGCTGAATCTGTGATATGAGAACACAGGAGAAAGGGCCCTGCCCATTGCTCTTTGTTACTGCAGTTCTCAGATATAGATGATGTTTAGTGGCCAACAGTTCTCATATGGAAAGTATGAAGTACATGAAATATATTTATATATGTACTACATTTATATATTTTATGTAAAGATAATACATCCTATATACTATAATTGAATATTTATATAGAAAATATGAAAAAGCAATATCAATATTAATGTTGTCATTCAAACAAACAAAAGTTCCCCACACCAAAATGTTCAGTGATCAGTTCTATCATTATAAAATAATGTCCTACATTATAACCAGTGGTGTTGCCTTAGTTATTTCCTAGGCTGAAGATGGATGAAAAGGTTGTGTCCCTGTTTAAAGATAAGTATTGGCAAGTGTTGACATTGTAATGCTGACTTCTGTCCCTACATTATCAAGACTTCGTATTTAAGTTAGAAACATAACTCCTTGTAGTGGGAAACTAGTAGTAAAATAAGTTTTTATTTTCATCTTTCATTCTCACTTTCAATCCAGTTCATAATCTTACTGATTAAGTCGGTGCTGAGATTTGAATGCCCTGTATGAATGAAGTTTTAGCTCATTTAGAGCTAGTGAAAGTAATTCAGAATGTTTTTCTTACTTTTGATCACTGTTACATTGTTTGTTTTCCTAGAATATTTCCACTATAAGGTTTTGCTAACTTGAATTGATGAAGATCAGTTATTACTCAGAACATATTTTTGCATGTGAACTTTAAGCTTACTCAGAATCAGAACAGGTATTTATGCTCTGTGATCCAAGTAGTTTGTCTTCAGTTTACTTGAGATTTCAGTCACTTAATCAAGTAGCAGAAAGAACACTCTGATTTAAGCAGGTCATTACCTAGGGTTCAGGTGATCTCCAATTAGTTTAGCCATCTACCACGTAATACCTCCATGGTAGCTGTTTCTCTTTGTCTTCCTTTACAGTGAGGTGAAAGATGTATACACTTTTAGCAGTGACACCAGCTTGAGGTCAAGGTAAGATGTGCATTAGCCACTAATGGCTGCTTAAATATAATAAATATCTGTATAGACTTACATTTATTCATCCTGGGCTTATTATTACAGGTTCTGTTGAAATAAGTGGCTTATAATGTTTGCTAGATTGAAATATTATTTGCCTAACGTGTTTAAAAACTTATACTCAGTAACTGCAAATAAGTCAATATTTGTTGCATAGTAATTAGCACAAATGAAATTAGATTAGATTAAATTAAATTGATTATAAATGTTTGCTATCCTATAGCTTCTACACATCCCCAGTAATATCATTTGAACTGGTAATAATCAAGAATCTCAGAACAGCTATCAAGGAGAGTATAGATATAGGCTAAAGCTTACCCTGCTTTCTGTAGCAGTAATTCCTTTTCTTCAGGCTTAATGCATACTCGAGGATTAAGTGGGTTAGCAGACTAAATGTTGTTACGTTGACATACTTCATGTCATTATGAATCATCATGTAACTTTTCCTGTACAACATAATCTCTTTTCTTAAATTCTCTACACTGTATTGTGCAATATTTTAAACCTTAGGTTTGGGGTTTATTTGTTTGTTTGTTGGGGTTTTTTTGTTACTTAGTCCAAAAACCTGTGTCATGACTGAGGTGAGAGAAGTCTCTTGTTTGTAACTTGTTGTGCAAGGGCTAATAGCTTCCTTCGTGAGCAGGCAATGAAGCCTGGTTTGCACTGTTTTTCTCTTTTTCATGCTCTCTGATTTCTAGAATGATTTGAACAAGCAGTGTAGCTTTTCCTTGATTTGGGGCACTAAGTGGCTATGTCCTCAAAGTGTTTATCAGTTTTTACAAAAATCTTAGAGTGGTTTTGTCCCTTTAATATACAAAGGAGTTGTGCTGAACTCCCTGGAGAAGCCAGTGGGCCCAGGATTACTGGAGGAGGAGGAAACATGTAGTTTAAACCACATTAAATCTAGGAAACTGACCTCAGACAATTGTCACTACTTTTAAAAGGCAGTGATCAGATTAAGCTATAAAATTATGGTCTTGGTAAGAGCTGATAAATTCAAAGAAACAATTTTTGACCAGAAATTAAATGTAATTCTGGAGCAACAGAGTTTCAGTCGGGTTTTTTGTTTTGGTTTGGTTTGGGTTGTTTTTGTTTTCACAGAAAATATTTATAAGTTAATGTGTGCTGTTTTGGAGTGACCATCATTCATTTTGAACTATATTAAATAATAGGTACAGCTTAAAAAGAGAGGGTGTGTATGCATTCCAAAAAACTTGAAGCTATGAGAATTTTTAAATGAAATTGATTTTTAGTTTTGAATGACACATTGGTTTAGAAAATTGTTAACTGTTTCATGTAAAATTGAATAACTCAGTTGAATTGTGGTTTTTTTAATTCTTTTTCTATGCTCAGAGAAGAACAAAAATCATTGGGGATTGAACCAAAACATCAATTCTTAACATGCTGTAGTCAGGAGTACATGGTAAAGTTATGTTAGTAGAAACAGGCACCTTTAAAATTTATTTAAAGTTATGAGATTATATTTTCAAATGAATACTAAATTTTCAATTTTCAATCCACAGCTTGTCACATGAATAAAGAGTTTTATTCTTAAAAATGTTGAATGTTAAGGGTGATAGGTTTTAGGCTTAGGGGCTTTTTTAAAATGTAGAAGTAATTTTGCTTTGTAGGTTTTCTTTATATCTTCAAAATACTGCTCTGTGTCTTTACAAACATGGGACAAGCATGTTGGATTACCCTCCAAATGCCAGTCCTATTTTGCTGCTATGTCTTTATGATTCTCATGTTATTAAAATCATGTTCTTGATTTCATTAGACTATTGTGGGAGGAATCATGTAAATACTTTTCCATCATAATTTGCTGTATTAAAAATGTATTGCTTTGTTACACTCTATCTGTCTCCTTAATGTTCTGGACACTATCTGTATTTATGGTAAGGAAACTGTAATAAAATTAACACTTCNATTTTTTTTTTTTGAAGTATTAATTTTATTACAAAAATCACCACTTTTTCAGTAGTAGATTGCTTTCTTAGGGAACTCTTTCAGGATTCCTGGATCCTCTTCCTACCTTCTTCACTGGTATTGTGTGGCTTTGGCAAGTCTTGAAGCTAAGTCTTCTTGCTTAAGTGTTGGCTGGTGGTATGCTCTGTCTCAGGCAGGGGTGTCCGCCTGGTTGTGCAAGAGGAGGAGACAGCCTTTACTGCAGCTCAGGCACCTGCCCTGTACTAGAAGAAGTCTTTTCTTAGGGCCCAATACATGACACAGAGACAAGACACACTGTAGCTGATGTGGAGCGCTGTGTCTTCTCCCACAGCTTTGTGGTCCTGGGCACACACCAAGCAGACAGCAGAGCAGCTGTGGCACTGGCTGCCTGGGTGTGTGAGGAATGCTCCTCACCTCAGAGGACCACAAAATCGGAGGCCAGCTCCATGGGCCTGATGCTCAAGATGTGAGGCTGGGCAGTTCTGACTGGTTCCGCATGAACAGCAAGTTCTTCATTTGTAAAACAAGGATGATCTCCTCTTGCTGTGTTGCTCTGGGGAGATGAAATGTGTTCCTGGTTAAAATTTGGTTCCAAACAGGAGTTCATCTTAGGAATTCTCCTGCTGTTTCTTATTCATTTTTGGTGTAAGGAACAAGTAGCTACTGTTTGTCTGAATTTAAACTAAGAGTAAGTTGTCAAAACAGACTGAAAGAATTTAGAAATAAGTCCTTTCACTATGAAGCACACACACCCACTGCAAAGCTGCTTTGAGAAACTTCTGATAAGAAGTTGTAGTAGCTCATGGGTGGAAGTATGATTTAGAGTATGACAGGTCTAAAAATGTTCTTTGTGCTGAAGGGAATTATTATTTTGATGCCTAAAAACGTAGCACAATAATGTTTGTGTCAGTAACTCTCAGTGAAAATCAGTTCTACAGTTCTTTGGACTGCGTGGTCTGCAAACAAACACTGAATCTGACAGTGATGCTTCAGTGCCATGTAGCTATACCCAAACTAGACTTTGATAAACTAGCTCAGGTCCTTGAGACAGTATAGCCATGTTAGAATAACTTTCCCAGGGCTGTTTAGTCCTGCTGAGAAGCAGGGTTTATTAGTCTGGGCAGAGCATGGTCACTGCTTCCTAGACCTCATTAGTCTTCTTCAACTTCATCTGAAATGTGCCAAAGAAACATCCAACTGTATATAGAAAACTGGCCTCACCCTTAAGAGAGAAATTTAAGTGTGCTTAGTGTGTAATTCACTGTTGAAAAGCACCCAAAAATATTGGCATATGAACCACAGCTTGTTGAAGATAATGTAGGATTTAATCTGAAAAATATATGTAAGGCAGTGATAGTATGTGTGTGTAATATGTAATATAGGGTAAGGCAGTGGAAAATATGTGACTTCAAGATTTTTCTCAGTTACTCTGGGAGCTTTCTTCTTACTTCTGTGCAGCTTGAAAGCCCCATTGCCACTGATTCCTGCAAAACTTTCAGAGTTTTATCTTTGTTATCACTGCGTCATATCAGAGCTAAACTCCAAGCTTTCCAATGTTGATCATTGCTCCAGGGATTTTGGGCTTTTCTTTAAAAGCAAAACAAAACCAGAGAGGAAGCACTGGAAGAAAGGGCTGTCATATCTGAACCGAGTGCCTCAGACCTTAGGCTCAGCTGTGTAGGACCATTAAGTATCTGTCCTAATAAAGGGAAGAAATGTCTACTGAAATGCAGTACAGGAGTGCTTTCTTTACCTAAGACTAATCTAGAAGCACCCTAAGAACCTGATAGACTGTGTGCAGACTATTTCTGCCGTCCACCAGTACCTTGTCTATCTTTCTAGAATAAGTGCTTAGCACAAACTCAGTCCCATAGTTCACCATCACAAGAATTTCACATGAACTACCTAACAGTCCAGAAGATACATGAGATACCTAATTGTCCACAATGATGTGCACAGCTCTGTCTAAACAAGTTACAAACAAGTAATAACTCTTTGTAGACATGAAATTTGATTCAGTCTAAAAACCTTAGATGATTAATATTAGATAATGAAGAGAGAGTTTTTAATAACATCCTAGGTTTACAGGTTCTCTTCTCATGATGATTTACATGTTCAACAGGTGCATTTATATATAATTACTTATATGTAAATGTTTATAACTCTTTATATTATCTCTCTATATTTTTTCATATTCTCTGAATATCTTCTCTCAGCTACACTGCTAAGGGTTCTTAAACTGATTTGTCCTGGTTTAATCCTTGGTTGCATTCAAGTAAAAGTGCTACTTGACTTCCCTTGGGGCTGAGTAATCTATTGGAGTATTTGAATATGTTCTTGATGTCCCTTTCATAATGTCTAATTTCTTAACTTTAAGTAGAATCTGCCAATAATTTCTTTTTTTTTTGCTCCGAGGGAAATTTTGGGGAAGCAGAGGGAGTAAACAGAATTCTATTAAAAGGAAAAAATCTAAATGCTGTAAGTCTTTTTAGATGCAAAAATGCAACTTAAACTGAAATATTTTATTGTTTCAGTTTTTATGAAAATACATTGGGGAAAAGATTCTGTGTGATGTTTTCAGCCAAGCACTAACTGTGTAAGGGAAGAAACAGTTTTTGCAAGTTAATTTCTCTATAAGAATATGTGAACATATGGTCATATTATTACTTACAGCTTTGAGTCACACTGACACCATATTAAAAAGTCATCTAGCTGAGTAATGCATGTTAATACTTTTTTGATGGTTTCTTAAAAAAAAAAAAGCAAAAGCAAAATAAACAATTAAAAGGTATTATTAGGCTAATAAAGTTTCATTTTGGGTGATTATAAATCTATTCAACCAAATCAAAAATAATAATGCCATATTAATTAGCATAGTGTGTAGAAAAGAAAAACAAAGAAAAGAGAAAGCTGAAATAGACAAATAGATGGATAACGTTTCTTAATGTAGAATAGTGGGAATCATGCTGTGAAAAACAGAATCTGTTTGCAACTTTTACTAAGTATTAGAGAATGTTAAATACTAACAAAAAAAATTATTGCCACAAGTTTTTCAAGTGTAACACAAGTTTTTAGTCAAATAAGTCCAATTAAAATCAGTTGAATATGGTAGTTACAAGTCCTCATTTTTTACTTCGGTTAGATTCAGTGAAGTTAGTAAACCTCTGGTCTCTGTGTACAGGAAGGGCTTAAGTCTTTGAAGCAAAGGTATTTTAACTGCACAAATAGTGATTTACAAACAAAATGCATTGTTTTATCACAGCATGACAATGCTATGTGTAACCTGAGTTAATGCCATATGGGTGGGATATTTTCCTTTCATTGGTAGAGTACTCTTGATTTGGTTTTAGGTGGATATTTTTAGGTGGAGAAAAAGCATTACACAGAATATAGACCTGCTGCCTTGCCCTCAGTGAGATAGATACCTCTCCTAACAGCCCTCTAGATATATGTTTCCTTACTTTACAATGAAGTTATTTTCTGACACTTCTTTCTATGACATCCCTTAACCTATCCGAATGATGTGAGTCAGACATGGGCTGCTTTTCAATATATTCGTGTGCAACTAACTAATTAGGGAATTCAAAAAGTGTCATATGTGATGGCAATGCAGATAGGAAACTCCATGTACATTGAAGATGTACTGTAGCCCTTCTCACCTCACAGTCTTACCTGGACCTTACAAATGCCCTAAACAAGGAAGATGTGAGAAGGGAATTGTGCACAATTCTGCAAAAAAGATCTGTCAGGTAGGCAAGTAACTGAATGTGGAAAACTTGATATGACTTTACAGAGAGAAAGTAGACAGGCAGTTGGAGAAGAAGGTATGACCTTTTTACAGGTTAACAGCTTATGCCCGGCCATACTGTAATTTGTATCATCATACATTGGGTAGGATATCATATCACAAAGCTAAATTAATTCAAGCTCTCTATTCATTGCAGATTACCTGCTGGGTATAGCACTATAAGATTATTGTATTATGGTTTTGTGATTTTTTTTTCCTAGCATAATTTTCTACATTCTTGAAGCAAACTGGGGTCCTAAAATATATTGTTCAAGAATTGACCAACATAATGCACTGTGTCATCAGCATAGCTCCCAAGTGACCAATCTTGACATAATACTGCAATAAAATCAGAGCCAGATGAGTCTTTAAAGAGATGCTGAATTTCGATACCCAGCATTACTTACTGACTGAAAACTCTCACAACCTTTTACATTTATGTAAATCGAATATTTATTTTTGCACACTGTTTCTAAACAGAAGAGATATCACAGTGACATCTCCTTCAACTTATTGTAGTCTGTAGAACTGAATGAAAAACTAGCATACTTGTGAACTATTGAGAAACTGATAGATATTGTAATTCTGTTCTTATCTCTGTTACTCTATGGATAACTCAGGTGATGTCTCATAACTTCTTAAGAAAAGGATGCAAGGATGCACAGACTGTAGAAGATGGAACGTAAAGCCTATAGCCACCTCATCCCTGCAAATGTCAGAGGTGGTTTCCAGGCTAATAATAATTTATTTCATCAATTAAAGTAAATATTTAAGCTCACAGAATACCAAAATTCTCAGCTGAAAGGAGATTTATAAAGTCAAACTTGATAATAGATGCCCAAGTCCTTGAGCTGCCTCCCTTCATAAGACAGAACACAGGCAGTGAGAAAGGAGGTCTGAAAACGAAGTGCAGGGAGAACTGCTGTGGCTGCTATGCAGATGGATGTGTTGTCTTTACCAAGATAAATGAAATTATTTATTTTGGCTTTCTGTCAGACAAACCACAGAAAGATACTGCACAGTTTCTGACAAGAGTACTTGATGATGCATGCAAAAAAGGTTTGTTTTAATGAGCTGCTAGCCAAGGGGAGGTAGCAGAATTTAATCTTAAGACTTATGTCCTCTTGAACATATGGTGCTAAACGAACATCTTTCACAGCCCAAGTAATCATAAGAACTAATCTGAATTGGGCTAGCACTAATCTGCAACAGACCATATAGGAGAATAATATTTTTATTTTCAATGAAGAGTTAATTGCATTTTTTAAATTTGAAGTACATTATTTTATTGACATATAAATTAATTTCAAGAGGTACATATGAACAGATCAAATGTCAAGTACATGTTGTGTCATAAGAACAAGAAAGAGCCGGGAAGAATCAACCAGTAGAATTTTTTGGTATAATAAACATTACCATCATATTTTTGTTTAGATAACTCCTCCATGTGTTCATCCATATCATGACCCCCACAGCATAATAAAAAATCTGTTTCTAACACATTCTGGAAGCCCTTACATTTGCATCTTGCATACAGCCTCCCATTGAGACTGAAATGAAAAGGCTGAATGGAATGAAATGAGCTAATGTCACAGTTCTTAAATGAATATGTAAAGCCCTGCACATATAGAAAGAAAGGAATGAGGAAGGAAAGCAGGAAAGGAAGAATTAACAGGTATACACACCAAGCAAATTCCACACCATTGAAGCTGTTTCAAAAAAGTAAGAGTGCCTGACACTTAAATGGCATGAATACAGTATTTTATCCAAGTGTTGATTGCTAGAAGAGATACTTGTCAAAACACTACTCAAAGAGAAGACCTGGAATATAGTCAAAATTTGTACTCTAAAGGACTGGAAAATTAAGTAGAGCTATCTTGACATTAAATCAATATTTTGTAGGCAGCCAATGTAAAATGCTAAATATTTGCACGGAACATATGCCTGATATGGTGTTATAGTCACAGACCAGGTGTGTAACTGCTTTCTGTGCTGACTGCAAACAGCAGCCTTAGCTGTTCAGACTCTGGCTCTTAAAATATTTTATCTTGGTGGTTATAAGGAATGGAAGTATTTCTGCTATCGCTTAATAGCAAGAACATCATAGAACCAGTGAAGTCATAACTAGGCAAACTGTGGAAGTGATTGGTATAAATATACAGTGACATTCTGGATGTGTTGGAATGTTCAGTATTTAATATTTTGTGGGGAAGGTAAGAAATACATGCACACACACGAATATTTTGTACATACTTCATCTTTTTGGACCAGATATGTTCCATTATTTGTAAAATTTTTCCTTCCTACTTGAAATTTAATCAATACAAGATGAATTTCTGGGTAAAATCAGACCAGTGTTTATTTCATGGAATCACAGAATCATAGAGTTACTTGGGTTGGAAGGTTGCTTAAAATGTCATCCACCGTGGCCATGAACATCTTGAATATTTATTTACCTCATTAAGAAACTTTGAAGAAAAGGAGATCAGGACATATAAATTTTACATTTACTATGCTTGCATAGTAGAAAAAAGGAAAAACCATTCTCAACAACTTGCTTTCTAAAATGCAAGTCCAACTGTGCAATTATCATGGTGATTTCATGCTGCTGGCATAAAATAGAAAATAAGAAAAGATTAATACTGGTGTTAAATGTTAGATCAAAATCAAATGGATGAGAGAAAAAGGGATGAACTAGGTGTATATTATTATCATAGTATCCCTCTCTCCATAGAAATCTTGTGTGCTTACCATTTAAAATATATAAACACAAAATTTGTGTAAGACATTGCTCAGCTAACTATTTAAGAGGCATAGCATATAGATAGTCCAAATTCCTTATTTGCCTTGGTTTTTTTATTACTGTTTGGCTAAGAATCCTTGGCTCTACTTGACCAACAGAAAATATTACACTTTAAAAAATATAATGTTGTTCATAGCATATGAATATTCTTCTTCATGTAAGTAGCTGAACTGGACTCGTGGTGCTTGAATATAATTCAAATCGTTCAGTAATAAATTCATAAGCATAGGAGTAGGAGACCTACATCAGAAAAAATTACTTTTTTGCCACACTCTTTTGGCCCTCTGATCTATGCTCATCACTTCTTTTTGTAAATTTATTTCTGCATTGAAATGTATTTACAGATAAGCACATAAGAATTTTAAAGCTGTTGCACACACTGATTCCTACATAAGTGCAGGGAAGGAAAATGAGGTACATGTGCATGTGTATTTGTGAATATTCTATGGATTCTTTTAGTGTTAACAGTATGTTGAGATACAGTTTAGTGATAAGCAACATTATTTTGCTCCAATAGGACCAGGTCCTGTGACCTTATCTAAATAGCTCAGGGACCGTGCAGGTTGTTACTTGGAGGAATTTATATCATTTTTATACAGAAAAACATATTTTAATTTGGACACATTCCAGGGAGGCAATTAAAAAACTGCATAACTTTTAGTGTATTTTAATTTGTTCTTCAAAGCAGTACTTGCTGATGTGGACTAATCAGCTTTTATGTGCCAGGGAAAGCACAGAACGTGATGACAGATGGTAAGCCAGAAAAATTCTTATAGCTAAATACCTAGTGCCATTGTTAACCTAGAGAGGGACAACTTGGGTATCATTTTGTACAGGATGTGAGAGTTTTCTTTTAGCTATAGCTAAGTTCTCAAAATAGCATGGACTGCCTGTAGCATGGTGTATTTGAACACAAAAACATCCAACTGACATAGTCCTGACGAATGATGTAAATTCACTTAAGTGAGACATAGGGTTTGTGGAGATGTCACCGTACAATGTCTAACTTCCTAATCAGTTCATCTGTCTTTTCTTATCCTCTCATAATGTCCATCAGTAGAGAGCTAATCAGATTAAGCTTGAATATACCTCAGCTTTCTAATCAACATTGTCGGGGGAAAAGAAAAGCAAACAAAAAAAGTTCTGCAGATATTTCTGCTTAATATTTTAATGGATCTACAGTAGATAGACTGTGTTTCATTTCAACTAAGAAATATGTGCTAAAGAAACCTTTCAAACAATCAAGATCCTACTATCAGGAACAACAAAGGAGAAATGCACTTCAAATTCATGTGCTTCCATAAAACCGTAATTTAATGCAAATGCATGTGCTCTAAATTAATACCTCTGCAGTACAAAGAGAATGCAATTCTAAGCATTAAAATATTCACAGTTTCAGCTTTAAAAGGCTGTTTCTTTATTGTACTATTCTAATTGTATTTCAATTTCTAGTTTATATCATTTGTCATTTAAGTGATGGGGAAACATGGACTTGTACATATTTTCTAGGAATAACATCAAGATTTAGGGTAGGGTGTTGAGAAAGACGAAGGTGGTATCGTCTCAAAACAAAGCCAGTCTGAACACCCATCATCCACTCGGACTACCAGAGTTATATTCCATACTCAGACATATGGTGTCTAAACACCCAGGATCACATTTAACACACTGGAACTGTCTGGCAGCACGTTCTGGTACCTCTGATGATACAGTATATTTTGAGCATGAAGGGGGTTTTTTTGCCCTTGCAAGAGTAAACATTACATAGGGCAGTGTAGAGAACCCCTTAGCATCACTGAATGTACTGTGATTTTTTTTTTTTATTGTGAAAGAACATTTAATCTTTTTGGAACTTTTTGAACAGCTCTTTCCTTCAGGCACTATTTTCCCAAATGCTTCCTTGCCTCAGGCTGCAAAAGACAAAAATCTCCCCAAAGAAATCACAAAGAAATCAGATGCTTATAAAAACTAGTTAAATATATGAACAGTTTGTCATTGTTATGAGGGGGAAAGCTTCAAAGAAAAATAATTTCTTACATATTCTAAAATGTTTGAATTTTTTTTAAAAACAAGCTTGGTACATAACACATTGATTTGTGGTGGGTTAGCCCTTGGCTGGGGGCCAAAACACACATCCACTCATTCCCCTCCCACATCCAAGGATAGAGGAGAGAATTNCCATATACTGGGCATGATGTGTATGTTATGGAATAGATTATTGGCCACTCTGGGTCTCAATCCTGAACCTAAGATCAAATCCTAGGCTAGTAACTGGGGCTGTGCTCCCTCACAGCTTCTCCGGTATAACATCACTTCTTAGCAGCTTTCTTCTGAGCACAAATCCAAAACACAGCCTCTTCCTAGTTATTATGAAGACAGTTAACTCTGTCTCAGCTTAACCCAGGGCATGATCCAATCCATACTGAGGAAAATAGAGAATGTGGACAACAGCTTAATCTTCTCACCTTATTCTGTGCACCCGATGAAAGCAGAAATAAGAACAACAGCAGTTAAAATCCACTGTGATTAACCGTGAATAGCTTTCTGATTTTCTTACTGACTGAATTCTGTGCAGCAGTCTAGGGGAAGTATATTTTATATGTGATTCTTAATTGCAAAATTGATGCTAAGTAGAAAAAGAGAAGAGAATGTTGCAGGCTTTGCTTATAAACTGTGCTCTTCCATCTTAAGTCTCCAAAATAAAGTGACCTTCATTTTCATACAGAAAATAACTTCATGCATTCATCATGGAGGTACTCTTGACTTTTCTTTTGGTATGGTTTGG
The DNA here is from genome assembly GCA_013400615.1 of Syrrhaptes paradoxus. NCBI lineage: Eukaryota > Metazoa > Chordata > Aves > Pterocliformes > Pteroclidae > Syrrhaptes > Syrrhaptes paradoxus. The sequence goes on along the minus strand of VZTO01016662.1, from coordinate 9,095 downwards.
ATTGTCTCACCCCTTTTGTGGCTCTCAGGCAGCAGCCCTATCTATGTTCAACAATTCTGTGTCCGAAAATTTCTTGTCTGGAAGATTTCTATCACTTGCATGTTGACCTAAGGATATCTGACATACTCTCTACCACCTAGGTTATGCTGTGTCTTTTTATTAAGCTCCATCTGGAGTGCTGTACTTCTGCATGTTCAGCTTTTTCTGAACCATACATATTAGCAGCTTGAATTCTCACATTCAGGACTGGCTGCCTAGAGTCTCCTGATCCCTAGGCACTGCTGGATTGCTGTAGCACTTTTTATGCTTTGCTTAATGTATGTTTTGTTTGTTTGTAAATATATTCAGTTGCCCAGAGGGTTCTTTTTTACAGCTCACAGCAGAGTTCGCACACAGTTCACACGCACAAATCCAATGCAGCCCGCCAACAATAAAAAGAGGTAAGCAACAAGATACTAGGTAATGGCAAAGTAAAATATAGCAAGGGATTCCAAAACATTTCAAACAGATTGCCTGAATGTGTAAAATACTCTTCTCTAACTCTTCTCCCTTCTGTAATGTGTTACAGATCCGTCCAAAATACTACCTTGAACAGGAAAGAGAAGCCATCCAAAGATGTATACAAATGTCACACTGAGCAATTTCATTCTGACCCTTTAAGGGTCTTCACGCTTTCCTACTAGAATGATAAAACAGTCTCAAATAATGCCCTATTTTTACTCAGTGGACCATTTGGTGTCTACAAAATGACAGGCTTTCATGAAGGAGGAAGCAATAGAGATCTCAAAAAAAGGGAGGAGTCTAGAACAGTAGAGAAGCAGTATAGTCTGCATATTACAAAGGAGGACTGATTTGGTATTTTAAACAAGATGTAGAGCTGAACATTTTGTCATGTGTTTGGCCTGGTGGCATGCTTACCAGCATGCTGGTTTCTGATAAGGGTCATATCCAGGTTTGCAGCTTCACAGTTGGCTGCCTTTTTCCTTGGAAGTGGCGTTTCACTTGATCTGCCAGACCACTAACATTGCCAAGAGTCTCTTTGAGATGCTTGATTTGGATGAGTACAGATATTTGACCATAGTGAGCCTAAGCTCTTATTACATTAGATTATCTTACTGATTATTCTAGACTCTCAGCAAGATTTTAGGTTATGCATCAGTTCTTTGAATCCATATGCCTAACCCTGGCTCTGTGTCCCAATCCGCCCTTCTGCCTCCGCCACCCTTCAATTAATCCACTTTACTTCCTCCTGATCTTAGATCCTTTTGCATGGAGCAGGATTATTGACCATCAGCCCAGCTCCAGCTTCATTTTTTCTTTCCACTTTCAGCTACTACAATCCTCAGCTTCTTCACTTTCATCTCAAACTGGGTACAATTCTAGTATGCTGTCTTCACCCACCACATTTCTCCCTCTGAATTTACCTTCTACAGTCATATAATACAACATACGTCTTTGAAAAACTGATCTACTGACTTCAGAGAGCTTTATAACGTGGTAATCTTTACCAAGATTTGAAAATTGCAATGTGATTTCAAGAAAATCTTGAAAACAATGTAAGTTTTCATGTAAGAGAGATCCTTTGTTTTCCTCATAAGTTATTTTAGAATTCCATAACTGTAAGAAACAAAAGATGAGGGCATCCAAACAACACCAATTATAATATACATCAAAAATTTTCGAGTGTCTTCTCTTCTGTTACTGTCAAAATTATCGAACAGTGATATGCCAATTTGGAGGATTAAACAAAGGCTTTTTTTCCAAGTTCATTATGAAACTGGAGAAAAAGTTAAAGTGTTTTTTTTCCTTCATTCTGGTGGTAATCACCTTCTGGATGCTTCTAAATGATCTCTGCTCAAGGTTGACTTTTACAATGAAAAGACACATGCCACAAGACCATCATTCTGGAGGTGACTTTCTGGATGATCTAGCCCTGTTCCCCTGTTATTGCTAAGCTAACAAAAAAACGTTTTGGTATGAAAGTGCAAGAACAACAGCAAAGTATCTTGGTCTTTGTGATTACTGAGAATTCAGTTCTCCCTCTGTTCTGGAAGGAAAAAGGAAGGAGTGAGCATGCCTAAGGAATATCAGGTATATCAGACCTAACGATTTTTCTCAAGAACCTCTTTTTTAATAATTATTTGAATTATGTGTTAAAGATGTGGATACTGTTTTCACACAAAGGAAAAGTTGGCAGACAGTTGTCTTTCCTTATATAAAAGCAGGCAACTTTAGTATTAGATTCAGTGGATCTTTTTGTATGTGTTTGGTTCAGTCCAGGAAAAAGTGTTTTTTAAACTACTAGCATTCTAGCTTTTAAAGAAAGGCAATAAATATACTGGCTTCTGAAGAAATAAAATGTTTTCCTCTTAATCATCAAAAAATAACAACTCAAACTGAAGACATGAGGGCACTTGACTCGGACCTTTTTCTTCCTGATGACTTTTGGATTTTACAGGTTACTTAATCTGTTACAACCTGAAAAAATCAATATCTTCATATTTTACCCAGTGCTTGCCTCTATGTATCTTCCTGTCAGATAGAAGACTGAGAAGGTGATAAAGAATCTTGAAGTTGGATTAGTACATTTCACAATGTAGATATGTCATAAAAAAATGACACACTGGGTCAATCAGTCTCCTACTAAGAAGTGAACTGTATTTCATTTTGAATTTGGCAAGATCTTGGGCTGACTAGTGTGGTGGAAGAACCTAGCCCATTTTCACAGTTTTGTACTTGAATGAAAAAAGACTACAAAAAACAAGAAGACAGTGTTTACTGAATTTTGTTGCAGCTACATTTATATTTTTGTTAATCGAATGGAGGTTCAAAAGTAAGGGAAAAATATTCATCACCATAAGTCACCTGGCCCGTGTGACTGTATGAGAGTTTCTTGCATCTTTCCCTCCATCTTCCTACATTACAAAATCAGTTACAACAGCCATTGAACAGAAAACATGCCAAAACATCTTCTCAGATTACTTTGTGCTTTTTGTACACTCATGGTTTTGTGTACAGTCTTTATCTCTGTCTGATAGCATAACGATAGTCTGTGTTATATTTTGAAAATACAAGTACTGTGTTCCAGAGAATATATATGATTGGCATAATCTCAGGATCAATAAAATGAGATCTTAATGTTTAAAACCACTTAGTTTCAAGAATCTGTCAATCAAGCTGCAATTTTAAGGGATGAGGGAAATTGTGTTCAGTGCTAGCACACAAAATAATTGTTAATATGGCTATATTAAAATTTGCAAACCAGGTAGACTTTACTCCAGAAAGGTAAGAATTCGTGGTATGTTGCCATGATCCTCTTGAGCATTATGCATTGGTAGTGCATGGAGAGTAGAGCTGTGAAAATAAGATAGTTTCTTATCTATGAATCATCAGAATATTCTAATGCTAGTCTAAAGGACTACATAAATGTTGCATATTTCTTAAATATACAGTATATATTATATGAGTTGCTCAGTGAATTAAAAACAGACCAGGCTGCTTCAGGCTTTAATATAAATTCTTTTTAAATCTTAAGCCTCAGATGCAGTCAATCTAACTTTATGTATTAAGAGAAGTACTTCACAAAGGACCCTCAACACCCTAGGCTATCCCTAATCAGTGCAGTTCCACATGATGAGTGTGATGGCCTGAATTACCTGGAGGAAGTGCTTTCTTCTCTCCACTGACTCTAGAGAGATCCTGTGGAAGCAAAGCATCTCAATTAAATGCCTAGACTTAGATGAGAGCAACTTAAACTTGAATGCACCAAAAATTTGCATATGTCTTGGATGCTCAGTGTATAATTGACTTCCACACCCTCTTAAGACATCTATTTAAGATGGGGACAGGGTAGTCTTCCGATACCTTTATATACAGCAAAACTAGATGCTCCTTCAGATTTCATAATGTTAATCTATTTTTACCCTGGAGCCAGTCAGTATCAGCTAATGAAATTCTGAATGTTGGAGGCAGATGCTTTTTCCACTTTCATGGTGTGACTTAGTGCTGATTAAAACTATGCTACACATGCCTTTTGATGAAGATTTTTACATGGCAGTATATCCCCATTTTATGTCTCTGAAGTTTTGCATTTGAAACATTTTTCTTCCAATACTTGCACTGGGACCACTCAGTGGATAAGGAATTGGCTGGATGGTTGCACTCAAAGAGTTTTGGTCAATGGCTCAATGTCTAAGTGGAGACTGGTGATGAGTGGAATTCTTCAGGGGTCAGTATTGAGACTGGTGCTAACATCTTTGTCAAAGACTGAATGCGCCCTCACCGAATTTGAAGATGGCACCAATCTGTGGTGTGGTTGACACACTGTAGGGAAGGGATGACAGCCAGAGGGACTTGGACAGGCTTGAGAGGTAAGCCCGTGTGGGCCTCATGAAGTTCAACAAGGCCAAGTGCAAAGTCCTGTACCTGGGTTGGGGCAACCCCAAGCCCAAATATAGGCTGGGCAGAGAATGTCTTGAGAGCAGCCCTGAGGAGAAGGACTTAAGGGTGTTGCTTGATGAGGAGTTGAACATGACCCAGCAATGTATACTTGCAGCCCAGAAAGCCAACCGTATCCTGGGCTGCATCAAAAGAAGAGTGACGAACAGGTTGAAGGAGGTGATTCTCCGCCTCTACTTTGCTCTCGTGAGACCACACCTGGAGTACTGAATCCAGCTCTGGAGTCTGCAGCACAGGAAAGACATGGACCTTTTGGAGAGGGTTCAGAGGAAGGCCATGAAGATGGTCAGTGGGTATGGAGGACAGGACTGGACTTTTTCCTTAAACATTTCTTGGTACCAGAAGATGTAAACTTTACTGATGCACCTGCGTAGGAGGTGTTATAACCACAAGAGAGAGCAAAACACCAGCTTCCTGCCCTGCAGAGACAGAACTGAGTATCCTGTGGTTTTAGTGTCTGCCAACAACTAACTGGGCATGTGCAGGGTCTTGTCTGATGCAATCCCCGAAATAAGCTCCCTGCGACCATCCAGGTTTCACCGAGACCACACAGAACAAGGACACACCTACCCTTGCCCAGCACCAAACCTACCATGCATATGCATCAAGTTTCCTGGAACTAGGTAGAGACTTTGGGACTTGGACTGTATAAAAATGTTACCACCAGAAGCTTGGGTGGTAACGCCCAGCACCAAGACACCCAGCTTGAAGAGTACCAATGGGACACCACTGATCCATGGTGGTGATATCTTTTTTCCTTTATCATTCTCTCTCTTTCCCTCCCTCTCTCTTTCTTTTTTATTGACTAGATCTAAAAAATGGGTGGCACAGGACCCGCTTGTCCAGTTGATTTTTTCAGTTAAAGTTGTTGCTATTGAGTTGTTAATATCTTACCATATGTTTTATGAGAGTTGTTTATCTTATCACATTTTGTGTGTTGTATTAGTAAATCATAAAATTGTTTGGCTGGTGTCATTGCACCTTAATTCAGTCCAAGGGTATCACAAACTTCATTGTTGGTCCCAAGGGGAGAGAGATCATCCTAAACAACTCCTTTTGGGTCACAACAGTGGGCTGGAGCACTTCCTATACCA
>VZTO01016661.1:124779-198168 GCA_013400615.1 Syrrhaptes paradoxus | reverse complement strand
CTGCCCAGAGACCTGCTTTCCTCATTTTCCAGAGTTTCCCACCTAAGGCCACGCGTCCCCGGCGATGCTGGTCTGACCCTGCTCTTGCTCCAGCGCATCCCTGGGCTCTGCCTGCGCCGGGCAGCACCACGGTCCCTGAGCCACAGGTTATGACACGGAGCTGAATGCCCTGGGCACAGCTTGTGCCAGCAGACGGGCACCAAAACACTGCCACGTGGCACAGCTCAGAGCTGGAGGAGGTGGTTACTGCAGATACCAGCAGCGGTCATGGACCATGCGTCTGACGGGCAGCCAGTTAGTGGGGAGTAAAAACCACCCAGCGAGCTCGCTGGCAGCTGGGCCACCCCGTGTCTGAAAAGGGTCTGCCTTCTTTCACAAACATTTCATAAACAGTTAATTTCTGCCAACGTGAATCAAAAGCACTTGCTGGGCTCTCTGCGCTCCAAGGCCAAGCAGAAGTGTTACCGTTGACTTGAAGCATTCCTGACTGGTAGAATAACTGATCCCCTTTTTGCCAGGCTTGTCTTGTTTTCCACTTTGTAGAAACTAAAAAGCAAGTCTGGTGCCTGGGCAATATTGTGCTTTATTTTACACACCAATGCAATGATGTGCAATAAATCCCAGCATTTATTCTAATACTGAATGAACTGTGAGGTTGCTCAAAGACTCTTGAGTGTATGTTTTCCCAAACCTGTTTGTTACAAAACATTCCTCCAAAGAATTTATTTTCCCATGAAGGATGCTGAGCCTGGACTTAGGGCTAGGTCTGTCTGTTACTGAATAGACCTCCCAAGGTGATAACCTCCTCCGTAACTCCTCCTTTCTCCCCCAGGTGCCTGTCTTGTGTGAACAGTGCCTTCCGCTGCCACTGGTGCAAGTACCGGAACCTCTGCACCCACGACCCCACCACCTGCTCCTTCCAGGAGGGACGGATCAACGTCTCTGAGGTACTGGACCAGGGTTTCAGCTCTTTCTTCTTTGCTTTTCTATGGCACCATTAGCATCACCAACGCTTATGTGAAGTTTTTTGACTTTCCGAGGGTCAGGGCTCCTCTCTTGACTGTCAGCGAAAAGTGCAGATGCAGCTTCAAAGGAGCGTAGCAAGAAAATGTCAGTCTAGCAAAGCGCTGTGTCCTGACCTGGTCCCACCTCTGAGATGCTGTAGTGTTTTCCTGCAGGGGTCTCAAAGACTTCTCAAAGTCCAGCTCATTTCAGCAACTCCGCTTTACATACAAGGTGTGCAAGGATTTGCCCCACGGCAAGCAGCAAGTCAGCTGCAGAGCTCTTGGTGGGACTCACTGAGTGGGTTGTGTTGGCAGGACTGAAATTCATGGCAGGAGCCTGACTGTAAACTGATTAAGAAGGGAATTACAGACGTGAACAGCCCCAGATTTTGGAAAAGAGAGGTGATTCAGGTTCCAGCGCTGTGGACCCGGAGCCATCTCTCTTAGCGGTTAATAAAAGGTGTGGGGCTCAGGTCCAAAAATGCTTTTAGCAGTTGGAAGGAGGCACAGCCCGTTAGCGGCTCTGCCAGCTCTCCTGCACGTCCTGAGGCGGAGGGATCCATGGAGGAGAGGAGTTTGTTAGCAGAAAGTCTTGATCAAAGGTTACCACTAACCCCCTGGTCTGGGGTTTCTGCACCTGTTGTCGTGTCCAATTCCCAGCTGCTGTCTGCTTCAGGGTCACCAAGGACAGAGCAGATACAGCCTCCGATGCTGGCAGGCTCTTGGTCTTTGCCCTTACTCCTCCTGCACGTAGCTTTTTGGCACCTGGAATGGGTGCAGGTCTAAAGCTGCAAGGGAAAAAGAAAAACATCAAAATCCTGCGTGTCTTGGAAAGTGGCAAAGGCAGCAGTGAGGACATACAAATATTAGGAAAAGAGAGTAAGGTTAGCCAGCATCGAGACAAAGCTTTATCAGTGAGTGATGGAGATGGAGAAAAGCAGCAGAGATCAGGCAGAAGAGCCCTTAAAAAGAAGTGACTGGAGCTGCCAGGCTGCTGCTAAACCATCAGTCAACTTGAAACTTAACTCATGGATCTACCTGGTTAAAATGCTGCCAGGAGGCACCTAGACACAAGGCAGGAAAGGTTAATGAACTGCCTGTGTACGTTCGTCAGTGGGAATCCACAGGAGCCGAGGGATTGCCAGCAGAACTGGGAACTGGCACTGCCCATGCAGCAAAGGGAACAGAGGAGAAGCATCCACCCTGGGGACAAGGCAAAAGCTTTTCAGTCCAGTTCAAAGTCAAGAAACTTCCTTTCAACATAACAAGAGAAAGCAAAAATCTTTGCTTTTCCTTCCCTGGAGTGATGTGGGGGTTTTCTCCTTCAGACTCAAAGCATCGGTGTCTTCCCAGGCTTTACAGTTGTAGTTCTCGGTTTTATAGGTCTTCAACCCCATGATCTCAGAAGTGTTTGACAAGTCTCTGGTAAAGTAGGACAATCCCATTATCTCGGGTTTTCTCCTGGGAACGCACAGGACTTGCCTGAGATCACACAGAGGGAGCGAGCGGAGGAGTTGGTGTCTCAGCCAGTTCCTGCTGGGATCACAGGGCTGTCGCGTCTCCAAAGAACAACTTCTGTTGGCTTCATCTTGCAGAGGTGGTTTCTTAGAAGGGGCTGTTAGGTGGTGTCTAACCCCTTCCTGGTGATGGTGTTTGATAAGGGCTGATGATAGCCATGCAGATGCTGTTCATCCTGACTTCTCCAGACCTCAGAGCCAGCCACCAAGCCCGGATTTGTTTGCATGTTTATGGCAAATGAATTGCGGCTTGCGCACACAGTGCAGTGCTAATGCCTTTGTTGCGGGCATTTCGCTCTGGCTAACCAGAGACAGCAAATAAATGCCTCCTGAACAGTTTCCTCTCTTAAAACAATTCAGGTCACAATGTTCTCATTGTGTCACGGCCTGATCTATTAGCAAAATGTTTGTGCTTACCAACACCGCTGCCTTCCTCGCAGAAAATCGGTTGTGTTTGGAGAGCAATGGGCTCCCGTGAGTGACGGGGACCGTAATTTATATCATTGGGAGCAAACTGTGAGCCAGGGGTTTACGTTCATGTGCCAGATTCATTTATGTTTATAACTTTAAAATATCTGCAGCAAGTTAACGTTTGTGGAGCGTGGGGTTTTTTAGAAGTACAAAAACATTATATTTTTTTCCATTTGGGCTAAATCCCACAGTCAGAAGAAATGCCTGCCATTTCTGGGCATTTTTTTTCCAAATAAGAGCAAGAAGATTTGACCTACTAAAGCTGCTCTGTTAAACACAAATAATAACCATGGGTGCTCTGTCTGCTCCAGACACAGATGCATATCATGAGTCTTTAAGATATTTATAGACCTTGGAATCTTTGAGGCTAAAAAGTGTTGGAGAAGCATAAAATGTCTTTGTAAATTGTGTGCGATGCTACTTCATAGGCAGAATATTCCCCGGGAGTCTGTGCCACTCACGCGTCGGAGTCTTGTCTTCCTCCAGCAGATCTTCTGATTTGTGTTTATTCTGGTGCACAGGAGTCAAGAAGGATAATGAGAGGATTCGGCGGGTGTTTGTTTAGCGAGAGGAGGCAGTAATGGCCTTTGTGACTAGCTGAAGGATTTACTTCTCATGAATTAAAAAACAAAGTAAACTGATTATGGAACAAATTGTAGATTCCACTGGCTGCAGCCTCCCTGTTATTCTGTGTTTTCTGGGTGCTCGGCTCTTCCTGGCACTGGCACGGGCACTGGCACGGGGATGCACCGGAGCAGAGCCCTGCAAACGGGGAGGAGGGGGCTGTCCGAGCAACCCCTGCACCCTCCGCAAGCCCCTGCAGCTCCACTCCTTCACCCGATACATTCAGCAGCAACCGCCGGCGGTGAGGTGGGTCCCCGCGAGTGCCCGGGGCTTTCCCTAGTGCGGCATCTTCCTGCGTATCGCTCCATCCGAAAATGTACATCCCCTTATTAGTGTGATCAGCGGAGCTGTCAGCCAGCACAGAGGCACTGCCTTTCCCGGTGTTTCTCCGAGCAGCGTGCGCTCACGGACTGCACGCCTTTTTTTCACCAAAATCACAATGTGACATTTTTCTCCCACTGAAACCAAAGGAAGAAAAATCTTTGCTGTCCTGCTCATCTCTAATGACGGCAGAACAATCTTTGCTACCAGCATTTTCAGCTCTAGAGAGCAGATTCGAAAGCGTGAGTCCTCTCCCGTAGCATTAAAAGGAAGAAGGATTTCTTTAACAGTCGTCTCACGGATGGCAGTGGCCGGGAAGGATAATGGTCCATAACGTATTCATTATTCTCAGGACTGTGCGCTGAGGTTCTCCCACTGGTGATGTGACTGAAGACTTTTTGTTTTCCATCATAATGTGATAAAAGATTCTACAGCTCCAGGATGTATTTTCTTCCGAGCACGGGCTTTCTGCAGAGCTTGGGACCGCTCGGAGTGCAGCTGTTTGTCTCCTGTCGGTTCTTGATGTAGCTTTGAGGTTAAATGCAAAACCTTCAATACAGCCAGACCTCAGCAGAGGTGTTGCAGGTGTGCGGTGCGTGGCGAGGAGGAAGGAACGTGTGTGCAGAGCCAGCTCGGAAGAGCCAGTAGCTGCATGGAGAATGAATTTGAGGAGTTTGCTGGTGGTGGTGTAAAGGCTGAGCTGGGGCTGGATCTGTGATCCCAGGGTCTGCAGGAACCTCGGAGCTCAGCTGCACGGCAGCGTTCCCTTCCAGCCTGTGACCCCGCTTCACTGCAGAAAAGGGCTTTTCTTTCCCTCCCCGCTTTCTGGCTGTCAGAGTTTAAAATCACTCTTGGCTGTTAATCCGTGAATGTCTCTGTTAGAAATAAAATAAAAAATATATAAGGAAAAGTGCCACTAAAAAGGTTTATGAGGCAGCAGTTTAAGCTACTGGCTTCTCCAAACTGGGGTAGCATCTGTTTCTCATTTACAACTTGCCTGAGCCAGTAGCGAAACACCGTCCCACTGGTCTGGCCGGGAGCTGGAGAGGGAGCGGGGCTTGGCGAGCACCATGGCCGTTAGCGAGCGATGGGGATTTTCTCCCTGGATGCACAGTCCCAGCAGCAGCCCGGAGAGGATGGCTCTCGTTGCATTGTCATTCGGGTGATTTATTTTAATATCGAGGCAGGATGGCAAAGGGCTTGGGATGCCAGCCTGGGATTTGGCAGAGGGAAGGGAGATGTCCGTCCATTTTTTTTTTCTAAAACTTCTGCTTTAGCTTGGGATTAATCATTTAGTGTCAGATACTTACAGGTACTTAGGTACCTGGCTCCGTTAGATCAAAGCAAATTAGAGCTGAGCAGAATGTAAATTCTTCTGACGGTCAGAGGCTCTGTCTCTGCGTGTTGCAGTTCCCGGTATATAAATGGAGGAAAAACTGTATCTCCCGGTGTGTTATGAAGAGATAATGTTCAGGATGTTGAGATCTTACAGGAGGAATGTCATACAGTTGCCAGGCACCAACAGGTCTTTTTCTGTGGCTCATCTCAGAGTTTCATTTAGACATCTAAAACCCACCGCAAGCTTGGAGCAGGCAGGACACCTTCGATTATCCCCTGAACAGTGGTGTTCCTTCTTCTGCTAATGCGGTGAGAAAATCAGTGCCAGTCCCGGAGCAGGGGGACTACAATGAAGGTTTTGTTATTTCTGCACTTAACCTGTGGCTGCACGGCTGGACCGAGAATTGCTGGACCTGCTGAGGATGCGCTGGGACCCCAGCCCTGCCACCGGACCCGGCCAGCCCTGCGGGTGCTCTGTCACCGCTGTAACCTCCCCTTCTCTTTTATTGCCCCCCCAGGACTGTCCCCAACTCTTCCCCACGGAGGAGATCCTGATCCCAGTGGGAGAGGTGAAACCCATCACGCTGAAGGCAAGGAACCTGCCGCAGCCCCAGTCCGGCCAGCGCGGGTACGAGTGCGTGCTCAGCATCCAGGGCGTCATCCACCGCGTGCCCGCCCTGCGCTTCAACAGCTCCAGTGTCCAGTGCCAGAACAGCTCGGTGAGGGACTGGGACGGGGCAAAAAAGGTGCCCAGGATGGGTGTCAGCTGCGGAGGGGGTGGGCTGAGCCATGGGGAGAGCAAAAAATCCCAAATTCCAGGTGGGAACCTGCCATAGATGTGCAACGTGTTTCGTTAGAGCATCAGCCAGAGAAGGTGCTTTATCTTCGGTTCCCTGTCTGACTGCGGGGGGTCAGCGAGGGGAAGGGGAGGAGGAGGAGGGAATGGGAGGAAGGTGGTAAGGCAGGCTAATTCACACGGGGGAGATAAGGCGAATCACAGACCCCTTATCGGGGAGCTGTCGAATTCCAGGTGACGGTAGCTGGATGAATACTGAAAAGCAGCATGGTGCAGGCAAGGAGGGGAAAGGAAAACTGCCGGGGGAGAGAGCACGGCGCAGCAGAGAGAGGGAAATTATCCGAATGATGCTGCCGGAGGAGCAGGCAGGGGAGCATCGCTTCCCTTCAGAGAATGGGGCTTTGCCCTACCAGTGGAGCTGGTGGGATTTTACCCCAGGATGCCCAAAGTGACCGTGGCAGGTACTTGGGAACACCGAAACGTACGGCAAACGCAGGCTTCCCAGAGGCCACCTCCGGGCCCCAGCCCACGTTTGGGTCTCGCATGGCACAGTGTGGCTCCTTGCTGTCCCTTCGAAGGGGTCCACGGGCAAACAGGGCAGGTTCAGTTTGTTTTAGGCAGCAGAACAGGGTCTGTTTTAATATTCAGTGCAGATGGTCTTAAATTGTTAATGAAATTCTGAATTTTTAAAAATTTCACTGGATATTTATATGTCACTGGCTGTCTTTGGGCTGTGCTGCTTGGTAGATAATAAATGTATTAATACCGTCTAGTACTTCTCCTATCCAAAGCAATTTATAAACATTAGAGAAGAACTTTTATTCCTGTTAGGCTCAGAGGAAGCAGTAGGTAGAGAATGTAAAGGCAATTCTGCGCTCACAGGTCTGTCACTTGTACAGCAGATCTGGTTTCAGTTAGTAAAACCCAGGCGAGGTGGATCAGTCCAGCCCAATGTAAGTTAAAACTGTGCAACTATTGCACGGGGGCAGTCAAAGCAATCTGCTTTGGTTTCATCCGCTCTCCCTCCTCCCAAAGAGCATGGCAGTGTTTTCTCGCTGTGTTGAGGCTTTTTAGCAGCTCTTGGTTGATTTAAAGAGAGCAGCAGGATGAAGCCTCAGTGGTGCTAATTGTGCTAATGGGAATTTCTGAATACACCGGGAATTGCCCTAAAGCATCCGCCCCCCCGGATGTCCATGGGAAGGTGAATAATTCAAGTCGGCATTAAGCTGGACGAGGCTGAAGCAGTGCCTGGGAAAGGGCCTCTCTGCACCAGGTATTTTCTCTCAGCTGTTGCCTGTTTCATCAGCCCAAGCTGTGCAGCCTGATTTTCAAGCTCCCAGTCACACCAGGGTGCACGGTGACTGTGTTAGAAGATAGCCTGGAGGCAGCAGCCCTTCCCCACTGATTAACTGGAGGGGCTCTATTGATAAGCTGGAGACTGAGTGACAAGAGCAACCACTGTGAGTGGAATAATTAATCTATTACCTCTCACAAGGACTGGATCTGATTTAATTATCTCTCCCTGGTGAGGAGGAGGGAGTCAAAGCAGGACCCTGGAGATGAAGTGTGGAAGTGTGATGGTTCAGACGTCAATGCGTGTTTTTGAGCAGAGAATAATCACAGTTTCTTTAAATCTTCTTTTCCTGTTGGTGTCAGGAATACATCCTCCCAAGCATTTCATTCTCTATCTTCTCCTGCAGTATCTCTATGATGGGATGGACATAAGCAACTTAGCCGTGGACTTTGCTGTGGTTTGGAATGGGAACTTTGTTATAGACAACCCGGAGGATCTGAAAGGTAACTCCTGTGTGAGTCGGCTGTTGAGTGATGGGGGCTGGGGAGAGGCTGCTGGGGCAGAACAGCATTTGCTGCCATTGCTGCTGGTTGCAGGCAGAGACATCGTGGTCACAGAATCACAGGATGGTTTGGGTTGGAAAGGACCTTAAAGCCCATCCAGTGCCACCCCCTGCCATGGGCAGGGACACCTCCCACTAGCCCAGGTTGCCCAAAGCCTCATCCAGCCTGGCCTTGAACCCCTCCAGGGATGGGGCATCCACAGCTTCTCTGGGCACCCTGGGCCACTGCCTCACCCCCCGCACAGGAAAACATTTCTTCCCAATATCTGGTTTGAATCTCCCCTCTTCCAGCTTAAAACTGTTCCCCCTCGTCCTGTCCCTGCACTCCCTGATCCAGAGCCCCCCCATCTTTCCTGTAGCCCCCTTTCAGCACTGGCAGGTGCTGGAAGGTCTACCCAGAGCCTTCTCTTCTCCATCTGTCCTCAGATGGGAGGTCCCGGTGGGTCTTGCTTTGGGTGGGAGCAGCTCCCCCTGCCCCACTGGTACAGCCTGGGCTTTGCAAACCTCTGCCAACACTCTGCAGCTCATTGTGTCGAAACTCAACACATGCCTTTGCTCTAAGCCCAAGAGCAGCTTCAGTCCCTCTGAACATCTCAATTCCCGGCTCGGTCCTGAGCACTGTCCCCTCTTCCCCGCAGTGCACCTCTACAAGTGTGCAGCCCAGCGCGAGAGCTGCGGGCTCTGCCTGAAGGCTGACCCCAAGTTCGAGTGCGGCTGGTGCAGCGGGGAGGCCAAGTGCACGCTGCGGCCACACTGCAGCGCATCGCCCGCCCAGCCCTGGCTCGACTGGTCCAGCCGCAACGTCAAGTGCTCCAACCCTCGCATCACCGAGGTAAGAGCGCGCATCTCGGCCCCGCTCCTTCCTCTTTGCAAAGGGGGTTTGTTTCTGTCTCCCTCTCATCTGAAAATCTGCCGGCGCTGAAGAACCAGGGGATAAAGTGCTCTGATACTTTCTGGGGAGGTGCAGATCCGCCAGCACGTGGCTGGGGTTTGCAGCCCGATGCCCCACTGTGCACCCATCCCTTGCCAGTGATGCTGCCCGCCTTGGGGTGACCGCTACGGACTGTTGCAGGAATGCTAATTAAACTAGGTTGTTAATTAGTCTATAGTTGATGCTTCTGGTGTTTCTGTTCAGACCACTGAGGGATGCAGAATATCTCCCGGGAGCATTTTCACCAGTAAAACTGCACTCGGTCTGTTAACGTTACTATTAGGAGTGACACTCGTATCAGGTGGGAATGAAAGCAGATTTTGAGTTCTCAGTTAATTAACTCCCCAAAAAAGCCTCCCTTGCCCTACGCGTGTCTCCGTACCGCAGCAGGCAGAGGGCAGGGGTGTAAACCAGCACAGGATCACAGCAGCCTGGTGACTGATGCTCGTGGCTATGGACAGTCCCTCTGAACTCAGATGAGTTTCTACACCAGCTTAGCTAAACCGGCTCGTGCTCAGACCCCCTGGGAGGAAGACATCAGCCTCCTCTGTACAGAGGAGGGAAGGAAACCGCAGTGATGCTGTGTCAGGGCTGGGGCTGGCTGGAGCAGGCTGTTGCTGACCAGAGTCCGTCCATCCCGCAGGGATGTTACCAGGCCATCAGTATTTCTTTCTCAGACTTTCAGCCTAGCCACATTCTGCCTTTGATGGGCAGCTATTTCTCCAGTGCAGTGTTTTGTGAATGCAGCGTGGGGCTTGTGCGGCTGCGGAGGAGCAGAGGTGGTGGCGGTGCTGACTGTGCAGAGACGTGGAAGCGTTAAGGAGTGTGGAGAGTCTGTCTTTTCCTTGTTTGGGTTTTTATTGTTTGGCAAGTCATAGCTATCTTTACAGAGAGATAATATGAGCCTTAAAGGCTTGTCCGGATATTCACCTCCTCCTGCCAGTAGTCAGAAACCAACCTTTCCTTATCCGAGTGCTGCTCTGCTTGCACAAGGCTATGCTACGAGACGTGAGAAGCAAAATAGCCTCTGCCTGAGATTTTCTTCACCATAAACCATTCAGACAGTTGTAACATTGAAGAAGTCTTAGATGGATTTATTAACCCCTCCTTGACCTAAGCAGGTCTTGTGCTCCAGCCACCGAGTGACTCGCATGGAGGCACTGCCAGGCTGGTTCTGGCGGCTGGCTGCGGGCACGGCGCTGCCACCGGGCGTTTTATCAGTGTCCAACTTGAAAGCAATACTTTTGGTCTCTGGCCAAGGAGAAAAGAGCAGAGCTGTGCTGTTACAGATCTCTTGTCTCCATACCCAGGTCTGTGTCTCAGCTTTCAAAGCAGGAAGCACGGGGTGCCCCTTGCCAGGGGATGTTTTGGGTCTCAGGAGATTGCCCCGAATGGATTTGGAGATGGGAGAATTGGGGGGGAAATGCCTGTGCTTTCGTTAGAGGATTGGCTTAGTCCCCGGTGAGGGTCAGCGATAGAAAATGCAGGTTTTGGGGGGTGTGTTGTCCCATGGCTTCTGCTGGCTCTGGCAGCGCTGCGAGCTGCTGTGATTCTATCCCAGGTCTGGCAGCATTTGGTGTTTTTCCTTGAGCTCCACCTCCCACCCTTCTCCTTATGAATTCACAGCTTTTGGGGCTTTTTTTCATGAAAGTCAAGTTTGCAGTTTTCCCTGCTGTAGAAGAAGAAGAGGAGGAAAGGCAGGGCAACTAGTGGCCTTTTTGTGTGCTCTGAGATCCAGTGGTGGGAAGGACACTGTATAGGGCTAAAAACTCTCGCAGAATTTTGCTAAGTCCTTGAGCATCCAGGTCTATGGAAAATGGCAAAGCCCCAGGGTCAGTATTCCTAAACCCAGACCTTTCAACAGCACAGGTTAACTCCTCTCATCCCCCTTCCCCTCCAGAAAAGGGCATGAGATTGTCTTGGAGAGAGACCTGTACAGCCTCACTGCTGTTGGGTCCCTTTCACTGCCATCCCAGGTTCTGCAGTATTTTGGGCACCGATTTGCAATGTCCGGTGCAATGCACCAGGGCTTACACTGCAGCCAGGATCCTTCCGACTAAAAGAGCCTTTAATATGGGCTGTTTCCACTCCTTAGTCCTACAAGTAAATGAGCAGTAGGATGTACACAGCCCTTTTCTTTTTCTGCGTGAGAGACCCAGCTGTCACCAGCAGTGTCCCTTTAACAGCATAAAACTTCCACCCGGTCTGTGGTCTTAGCAATAAATAAATAAAAATCAGTTTTCTTGCGAACAAGTGGCACTCTGATCTCCGATTCATTTATTTGCAGGCTTCATTAATATAACATCAGCGCAACAAACAGCTGAAGGGGGGGCAGTGTCAGGCTGAATAATGGAGTTGCTCTGCTGAGATAACAATTAGGTTCTGAATGCGCTATCAGCCAAGGCAGGGAGAGGAGGGATCACGCAGGGATGACAATGCTGTGCCGGCTCCCTGCTGGGCTCATCAGCTGGGATCCAGCTAGCTTAGAGCAGGAGGAAAAAAAAAAGACAAAGAGAATGAAGGTGGATGACATTTTGGGAGGGGGCAGGGGTTATGCCATTTGTTCTGCAAGCCGGGTGCTGGCTCTGCACCCCAACAGATGCCAGGTGGTTATTGTGCAGAATGGTCTGACTCGCGGCTTGCCTCCAGCTCCAGGAGATCCCTGTCCCACTCACAGCTNGAAGGTGGATGACATTTTGGGAGGGGGCAGGGGTTATGCCATTTGTTCTGCAAGCCGGGTGCTGGCTCTGCACCCCAACAGATGCCAGGTGGTTATTGTGCAGAGCGGTCTGAGGCTCACAGCTCTAGGAGATCCCTGTCCCACTCGCAGCCAGTCCTGGGTCTCCCTGTCTTGTGCACAGACTTCTTCTGGAGGCTAAATATGGCTTTACATCAGAAACGCTGAACCATGCAGCCAGCAAGATGCGAGGCTGAGAACATTTATCCTGCGTTGTTAGAGCAGTGTATTCTGCAGGCTGGGAGGGGAGGCGTGCTGGCACCATGTGGGGGTCCTGGATCCATGGGATCCCCCAGATCCCAACCACGGAGATCCCTGGGATCCCCACCTTGGGTTCAAGTAGGAAGCGGCAACACCAGAGATGCAGCATCTGCATCCCTTACCTGGTGCAAGGGCAGAGGGTAGGGGTAGCTGAGCTTCACCACCGACCACTCCATCTCTGCATTTGGATCCTCGCTGTGAACAGCACAATGCATTAATCCTTTCCCTGTGCAGTGGAACATGCGTTATTAGAGGCAGTGGGTTGCTTATTTGTTTTGTGCAAGGCTGCTGGGGCAGAGGGGAGAGGTGACCTGCTCAGAATAATTTGAGGGATCGGCAAAACCAAAGGCCCGACCTCCCAGACCCCACTCGAGATCTCAGTGACTCTCATACTGCTTCAGTTTTGCAAACAAACTAAAAAACTTCCAGCAGACCCCTAAACTGTAAATGTGCAATTCCTGGTGATGGCCTTGCTTTTCCTGGGATGCCCTTTGCAGGTTCTTTTGGTCCCCCACAAACATCTGCACACAAAGCCACTGTACTAAAGTATATTTCTTGAAATTGGGGAACATTTCTTCTTCATCCTGTCTGTCTCAGAGGATTGTCATTGCAGCCAGCCCTGCAGCTCGAGCAGCTTGCAGCACACCCGCAGCCCTGGGTTGGGACAGACCCCGCTGCCGGCGGCTGCCCTGGGCTGGGTTTGCTGGCGGTGCCTCGGCCAAGTGTCTGCACCACGGCGAGGTGACCCGGGATGCTGCCGGCCGGGTGATGCTCGGAGAGGTCATCGGCGCTTGGTGTGACGGGACCTTTAAGACTGATCATCTTTCTGTGATTTTGACTGAATCTCTCCAGCTGTAATTAATTGAATGCATCTGTTCTAACCCTGGGGCTGCTTTATGGCACAGTTCCTTCAAAACTGTTCAATTAGCGACCACTAAAATCTAGGTCGAGTGGAGCTCGGTATTGGGGATTTTCCAGGTCAGGACATTTTGAAAATGCCGAACGGGCTGGGCTTTGTGCGGGGAGGCCGGCTGGCTCTGCTGGTCGTGGTAAGGTCGGGAAATGGCAAACTGGGATGAGCAGTGATGAGACAACGAGCCCGGCAGCGTAAGTGCTCCAGCAAACGCGTTTTAACATAATCTAGAGCTGCAAAGGACAGTTGTAACTGTCAA
The DNA here is from genome assembly GCA_013400615.1 of Syrrhaptes paradoxus. Taxonomy (NCBI): domain Eukaryota; kingdom Metazoa; phylum Chordata; class Aves; order Pterocliformes; family Pteroclidae; genus Syrrhaptes; species Syrrhaptes paradoxus. The sequence continues at coordinate 185,140 of VZTO01016661.1, read as the reverse complement.
GTCCACGCACTGCCGGGTTCAGGTATTCCCAGCCAGCGATGTAAACATCAGCACACGCCGGCAGGACTCGGTGTAACGCCGTACGCCTGGATTTTGTAGCATCTTTATGGGCACATAGTGCTTTGCAGAGCTAAATGATACAAGACGTGCCGCGCGGTATGAGTTACAGAAAACAGCAGCACAACAGACAGGGGATGGTGAATAAATTAGAAACCGCAGTGGTGCGGGCAGGGGGAGAGGGAGGGAGAAAGAAGTTCGGAGGCATAAGCAATGGAGAAGGGAAATGGCTTCAGGTGAGATTTGAGATGCAGGGGAGCACTTGGAGCCACAGAAGTGATGGGTAACAAGGGTGGCCTGGTGGCATTAGCAGTGTACACGGGGTGGGAAGGGGGGTCCCCTGGAGATGAGGGCACTGGGAGGTGCAGAGGGTCCCACGGGGGCTGCGCTGGGGCATGCTCAGCCTGCGGTGCAGCGGGTTGCCAGGACGGGCTCTTGTGATGGGGCTGGTGTTTCGCTGCCTTCCCAACCCGCTCACATCCAGCGAACAGCGAGCTCTTAAGAAGGTGGAAGAAAAGCAGCCATCCATCCAGAAATGCCAAGGAAAAGGGTTTGAAGAGCTCAGATCTTTTGCCAAAGACAAGAGTGGAACAAACAAGCGTAAACAAGATTTCTCCATTAAATTAATTAAATTGCATTATTATGGATTATGTTTATTTATTAATAACAGCTGTAGCACGGAGAAGATTAGTAACTCACCCAAGAGCAACAACAGACCGTTGGCAGATTCAGGACAACTGCTTGAGAGTCTCGGGTCCAAATTCTGTGACGAGACATTATTGTAATTTATACTCCTAATTGAAGAGGATATTGTTGCTAATGAAGGTCCATAGAAGCAGAGATGATGGTGGCTGAGGCAGGCTATGAACAGGCAGCTTTACAGCACACACCTCACCCTTTAACATTTGTAACTCATTGGAGGTGCCAACTTACTAATAAAATGTGACATTAACGTTCAGAGAACAGCCAAGGCAGAAGTCCACAAAGTTCTCCAAAGCAGCAGGTGACTTCTGGAAGGTCACTTTCCATCTTCTGTAGATAGAAAAAAGGAGCCAGTCATATCCTTCCTGTGTTTTGTTTCCTTCTAGATCCTGACAGTGTCGGGCCCCCCAGAAGGAGGGACGAGGGTGACCATCCGTGGCGTGAACCTGGGTCTGGATTTCTCCGAGATCGCCCACGGGGTGCAGGTGGCGGGAGTGCCGTGCACGCCCCTGCCCGAGCAGTACATCGTCGCAGAACAGTGAGTGGCCTCGGGGACCTTACCTGTCCCCTCCGCGGGTCCCCAGCCCCTTCCCTGACCTCCAGCAAACACCCAAGAGGACAATAACTCATCCAGACCCCGAGCAGCATCTCTCCACCTGCAGGAAGGGCTCTGGGGGTGGATGGTGCCTGGCCAGGGATGCCAGTCTGACAGCAAAGGGGACTAGGTGCTCGGATGCTCTCTCGGAGGGGTTAAGCAGCCCTTTAAGCTTTCATTAGATGTTTTGTTTCCTTCCACGCCGCAGTTCCTGCTTTGCTAAGCAACTTTTCTGATGAGCACCTTGCTGTTGATGCTGAGCCTCTCTGCCCCCTCCGCTCCCCATCGCACTTGAAATTCAGCCGGCGCTGCCGCCTGCGCACAGCCATTTGTTAGGCGGGCGAGGCGGTGACAGCCGCTTAATCCGAATGGGCCTCCACTGGAGTCAATTCATTTATTTCACTAAGAAAAATGTCAACCGAAAATTAGAAAATAGGCATGTAACAGAGGATGGGCAAATAAAGCTCCCAAAGTGACACGTGCTCCTCTTTGGGGGGGTGTGTTCTGGTGTAGGCAAGGTGCTGAGGAGCGTGTTGGGGGTCATTCGTGCAGGGCAGGAGAGCAGCAGGACGTGACATCTCCCCTTGGGTTGTCTGAGCTCGGCTGCTGGGACCAGGATGGGGTTGTTCATGGTCAGGCTGTGGCTGGGCATCGTGAGCATGGGGGAGCCCAGGGCCCGGGAGGGGTCCCAGCAGCACGGATCTACCCCAGCTTCGGCAGCAGCTCTGTGCAGTTCTCCTCTGATGGAGAAAAGCATTGGGTGGGTCCCAGCGTGGTCCCCAGCGCAGTGCAAGGACCCATCACTAGCACGTGTTGGTGCTGATTTGGTTTTTGCTCACTCCTTGTCTTTGTTTCCCCACTTGTAAGACAGAAATGACGTTAATCTCCTCTCCTGAGCAGCGAGGGTGTGTGCAGTGTGTCGCTGCATCGTTCCATCGCTGGGTGCAGGGTGCTGTGGGCGTGCAAAGCACCGCTGGTGTTACAGCAGGAACGGCTCCAAGAGCTGCATTGATAACGCTGCCGCTGCTCGCGGTTCGGGCTGTTCTGCTGAGCAGTTTTTTGTTTTATATTATTTTAAAAATAAAGGACGGAAGATTATAAAATTATCTTCCTTTGATGGAATGAAACCCTGATTTTATAATCACGACTCTAATTACGGCTCTTGAGCTTTCAAAGTTTGTTAACATCATTAAAACATTTACCCTGGGCAGATAACAGCAAGAGTTAGCATGAGAGCTGCCTTTTAAAGATGAACACAGATAAAAGGACCCTCTTAAGGGTTCTGTGGGCAGACTGAATTCCAAGACTGTAATGACTCACCATATGCTCCAGCCACACAATCTATCAGCCAGCAATTAGGTTAATGTTGGTGAAAGGGCCACTTAGCCCAGCAATCAGCACCCTACAGCTCTGCAGAATGCATCATTTTGTAACAAGGTACCTGCTGGGAGTCTGGCTTGTGTTGGGAATCGGGATCAGGTGTACCAGGTCGCTCTGCCCCATCCTGCACCCCATCATGCCCGGTGCTGTACGGCAGCTGCTGCTTTCCTGGTGAATAGTTGAGTATTTGATGTTTCCCCCCTCATATAGCCCTTGGTGTATCCTTGCTTCTTGTGATAGAAACCTCCGCTCTCCTCTCCTGCCTGCGGGGTGTCAGGAATCACTTCACCTTGCTCTGCTTGCCCATGGGCTGGCAGGAGCAGAGATACCCACCCCAGATGCCAGCTCCCCCACCCTCGCCCTGCTGCCGGTTTGCAGGAGAAGGAACAACCTGGCAGGCAGAGGAGAGGTGCACGGGCGATGGCTGGTTGGGAGGCAGGGAGAGGAGCACGTGGCAGATGAAGGCACGCAGCTGAGATGCTTCAGTTCCTGTTCTCCAAAGGCAGCGTCTCTCTAGGCAACCCGTTTTGATGTGCGGTAATAAGGGCTTGCACATTAGAGCTCTTTACCAGCCTGTTTGTGTTTCATTAGGCCTCCTGGCATCACCTGTGCGTGCTGTCTGCAGGTTCGTTTTTCCTTTAGTCTTTTTATTTTATTTGCAGTGAGCATAATGCTGCTGAAGGCAGCTGAAACGCTGCCTTCACAAATTGGAGCCTCTCATGTATTTGCACGTGATGGGTAGAAGAGCGAGCGTTTCCCCCGCCGCTTTGCAAAAGCACCTGCAGCCTCAGCAGGGAAAGGATGCTCCGGCTCCTTCTCCCCTCGCGGCTCTCCCCATCCTCGCAGCATTCCCTGCCTCGGGATGTGCCCTGGGGCTGTGCTTGGCCACACGAGGAGCACGACATCGGTGCCCTTCAGTGCCGCTCACCCCTTTTTCCAGCATCACTATGCTCTGTGTCAGCAGCCCCGTCTCCCCTGCAAAGGCAGCTCTCCGCGGCTGTCTCTATCATCCCCGAGCAGATTTCTCCATTTTTGATTAACTGGGAGACCGCAGTGTGAGCCGTTCCCTTAATGAACTCATCCGTTACTCTGAGGACTTCGCACTCACTTTGCTACCGGCTAATATATTACCATTAGTGCTCTGCTTTGCTCTGGAGTTTACAGCTTGTAATAATTTTGTCTAATTTTGATTTTTTTTTTTAATTTAAATTACTACATGGGGTAAAAATAGACTCAGTAATTAACTTCTTCCAGATATCAAAGTTAAAGGGGAGGGGGAGAAAAAAGGAATAAAAAAAGGAAGTCAGCCCTGCATAGAGTGGCACTGGTGGCACCTCCTGCCACAGCCTCACTGCGGCTTTTCTGCTTCCAGGATCGTCTGTGAGATGGGACAGGCGCTCCCAGGGATCAGCTCTGGCCCAGTGCTCCTGTGCATCGGAGAGTGCAAGCCGGAGTTCACGGCCAAGTCGGCGCAGCAGTACATGTTCGTGGTGAGTGTCCCACTGGGGTGGGGACGAGGGGGCAGGATGTGTCCCCCCAGGAGTAGCCATGCTCCACGTGTCAAACGGATGGGATTCCCAAATTTCCCGTGTTTTCCTCTTGCTTTCCCCATGACTGGAAGCACAGGCTTTCACTGGTTGAGTGGGTCGTTTCTTTCTGTTGTTTAATTAGCAGCCTTTTGATTCATAATGTACAAGCCACAGCTGAGGTTGCTCATATCTCCACTTCATCCCGCCGCATTGATTTTGTGCTCAGTGGACTCTGTGCGGGGCTGCCAGCACTCACCAATTGTCCACAATTTGTAAACTAATTGCGAGATAAATCAGGCTGACCCTGCCACCCTGCCGGTGTTGGGAGCAGCACTCTCCGCTGGGATTTCATTTATTCAACGACGTAGCAGGGGTGCAAAATACCACCGGGTTTTGCTCGAATATACCAGAAACCCCTCTGATTGTCCCAGGGCGCTGCCAGAATAGCCCCCGGATCTGCCGTTATTGAAGGGCAGGTTCCCGTGCGGCACGAGGAGGATGCTCTCTTGCTTTGTGTTAAATAAAAGTCAGGGGAAGGTAATTGCAGAGATGAACCCTAGAGTAACACCTTCCAGCAGCCTGGTGAGCACGTGTCGAGTGTTATCATCCTTTGCATTGTTGTTTCTGATTTTCAGTGCTTCCCCGATCGTATCGTTTCTTTTTCCCAGGCACCGAAAACTTCGAGCACATCATTTCCTTTTGCTAGCTGGCCTCTATTTTTCTCTTTAGCGCTGCCACAAATTCCATTACAGCTGGTTCATGCCGTTAAAGGCAGCAGTAAAATTGATTGGTACCTTAGAGCAGAGCTGTGTTCTGACCCTGGGAGGGTCCGTGCCTCAGTGAGCTCATCCCGCGCGGGAGCGATGCTCTCACCTTCATCACACCCCTTTTATCTGGGGATGGGGAACCTTGGAGCTACTTAGGATCCGTAAATCTGTCACCAAATCAGGAGCTGAAGGTGGAAAATTCTTATTCAGCTTTCAGACCCTCATCTGAAGCCCAGCCTTGGGTGTTTCTGCAGGGCTCTAGGATGGACCCTCAGCTCTCCTGGCTTTGCCATGTTCACAAGGACTGCTCAGGGTCACAGCCTGAGTTTGGGGTTTGGCAGCATCGCACCTTGTTCCTAATTCACCTTGAGAACAGTCGCCAGGGCTGGCTGGAGGCTGAAGGAGGTTTTTGATGGGCAATCACACATTGAACATCCTTTGGAGGTTTTCTGCGTTTTGGAATTGCTCATCTTGGTTGTGTGAAGTGCTCCCAAGCCTGCCTGGTACCATTTGTATCACCCAGCATTGCCATCAGCTGGGATAATCACAGAATATCCGGAGCTGGAGGGACCCATGGGGATCATTGAGTCCAACTCCTCACCCCAGGGGGTTAAGAGCTGTGAGCTGACCGTGAGCAGTGGAAGGACAAATCTTTCCCTCCTGCCCATTATTTGATAATTATCCCCAACAAGGGTGAACTGTGTGTTTTCCTCTGGTCTATTCAGGAGTCAAACAGGCTTTTGGTCTGAGCTGCTTTGGCAAATGCTGCGGCACCCAGGAAACACATGTTGTGATGGGAAAACAGTAGAAAAAAACAGGATAAACTCACGGAGCTGCCAAGCAGGGGGTACCAGGGGAGCGGAGCTGGGAGGCTGCCAGCCTGTGCAGACGAGAGTCAGAAAGAGGGTAATGGGAAAGAATTAGGAAAACAATTTGGTAATATCCACTGATGGAAAACAAATAAAAAGGTGCCTGCTTTCTGCAAATTCTGTCAAGGGGAGTAAATAGCTATCGTGTTGCAAGGCAGGATAAAGAGGTGGCATTGCTGCAATAATATCACCAAGAAAACATCAAGTGGGATGTAAGTTCACCCACCATGGATGTCTTTCCATCAGCAATGGGGACCAGGCTCTGCCCCCGCAGTGCTGTCGCTGGTGGCTCGCAGGAAGCTGGAGCTGGTGGCACTGCCTGTCTGTTAAGGTGCCCAGTGGTCCCCATTACTGGACCCCGGTGGGGTGTTTTTGATGCTTTACCACATTGGCAAACTTTCAACATTTGGGTCTGAATTTCCATCGTGGCAGTTTGCTTGGCTTGGGATGTGTTTGGTTTTTGAAACTGCAGTGCAAGCAGCTTACCTTTGTTCGAGAACAAAGTTGAAGGTAAACACATACTTTTGCTGAGGCTAAATCTGCAATTGTTTTGTTGAGGCATGTCGCTCTCTCAGAGCTGGGTTGGAAAATTTGACAGGAGATTTGTCAGATGTCCAGGACACCTCTCCATTCTGCTTTTTCATTTTAAAAAAGGGTATCACCGCTCAGCCAAAGATGAGAGGATGCTCTGCTCGAGGGACGGTGCTTCTCCAGCTGGCACGGACCCTGGGTGGCTGCTGGCTCCCCTTGCAGCAGGCACGAGCACTGACTTTGTCCTTTTCTTTCTGCAGACTCCAGCAGTGAGCTTTCTGAATCCCAGCCGTGGGCCGGAGTCCGGAGGGACGATGGTGACCATCTCCGGGCACTACCTGGGAGCTGGCAGCCGCGTGTCCGTGCTCCTGGGAAACCAGACTTGTGAATTCTATGGGTAAGTTCTAGTTTCTCCTTTCACAGATCAACAGCTTGTGTTACTTTTATTGCAGCCACTGCTGGGGGTACCCCAACCTCTGTACATGCCTTCTGCTGAGAAACCTGCACAGCCATAACTCTCCTCTGGGATTTCTACGACAAATTTGCTTTTTACCCAGCCCTGTAAACTCAGAGTTGACATTTGCAGGGTTTAATGGGTTTTCTTGGGGCTTAGTTAAAAAAAGAGACATGCAGTGTACATCTGTGTGCATCCCGCACACACCCGTGCCCTGTGCCACCCGCGCGTGGGTTGATGGCAGGATGTGGTTCAGAGCGTGGGCACAGCCTGCGCGGGAACCTGAGCAAGGCGGTGTGATGTGCAAAGGGATGCTGCCGCTCGGATCCTCGCTCAGGCTTCCCAGGAGGAATCAAGGAAGTTTCTGGGAATGTAAAGAGCCCTGGAGGTGGATTTCTCATCTGGAAGACTGAGAGGTTCTCTGATATGGGAGCTGTGGGCGTTCAGGCGTGGGAGCGTGTTGGGATATTGGCAGTGCTCACTCTAGGTCCATCCTGGAATGGTGCTTCAGGAGGTCTGGATGTGCCGAGGTCTTCAAGCACAGATGAACTCTCTGGGTGCTAAGCGCTGTCACCCATCTGCCAACAGTTCTTCCCGTGTCTGAAGCCAAGATGCCAGGTTGCATCCTCAGGCATACACAGGTTACCGGCAGCAGCAGCAGCCTGTGAGCTGGCCTGAGAGCAGAACAGCGCTGTCACAGAATCCCGTAAATACAGGATTGACTCAGGCAACCTGCAGGTACTGACCTGCAAAACCGGGAAGAGTTTTGAGTTCTCTGTACGTTCTAATTACGGCAGGCGAGCAGAAACTTCAACAAAGCGAGCAGCAGCAGCACGTGAATGGCCCCATCCTTCACACGGGGTCACGCTGTGCACTTTGTTTTGCTTGGACTGTTCGGAGGCAATGGACTTCAATTGTACCCGGGGGTGTGGGGGAGCCTGATCAGATGAAGCAGTTTCTAATGAGATTCACTCTAATTACAGCTTCCCCCGTTCTCCCCTCTCTGATCGGAGGAGTGGGTAGATTCACCATGACGACATAATAATAGCACAGAAAGCTAATTAACTGATCACAGGGAGCTGCGAGCAGCTCTGCCAGCAGCCGTGCGTCACTCTGCATCTCACACCAGAGCTAAGCAGTGCCGTGAGGCTGCACCGGCGCAGGGCAGCAGGGTGGGCAGGCAGCTCCGCAGCTGCACGGGCATGCACGGGAACACTCTGAGAATCTGCAAGGAGGGTGGAGAAACACACTCCTTGCACAAGGATGCCTTGGTGGTTAAATTAAACCTGGGTGGAGAGTGAGAATGAGATGAGGGAGGGAGGAGGAGGAGAGCCGGAAGGGGTAGACATGTAATTGCATCAATAGAAACAGTCAAGTCCAATTTGTTTCAGATATTTTAGGAGGTTGTTTCCATTCCCTTGGTTGTGGTGGGTGTGAGTGCCAAGGTGTGAGCTGGGAGCATTGTGGTACCCACTGTTTGATCCCCCCATGAAATGCCCAGTGCTGAGTGATGGGTCTGTACTCCTTAGGGAGGGTGGGGAGTGTGTCAGGGCCCTGGAAGGGGACCACGCAGCATCCCCTCACCCAGGGACCGCTCAGCATCCCCCTGCCCAGGTCCAGGGACTGCTCAGCATCCCCCTGCCCAGGTCCAGGGACCGCACAGCATCCATTCCAGCAGCAGGAGCAGTGATGCTCAGATCTCTTTCCCCTTCTCCATCCATCCACCCACCCACCCACCGGTGCCTTTGTGCTTTCCCCACTGCCTCGACCTCCTCCGGGGCTGCGATGGCAGCAGATGGTCTGTTGTGTGCGGGCAGCCAGCACCGCAGCCGAGGTCACCCTGCTCTGACGGGCAGACAAAGCCGGCCGGCAGCGGTGACGGTGGCATTGCCCTTCCCAGGCGGGGGCTCCGTGGGCTCCATTATGCTGCTCACAAGGGCCCGTGTGTGCAGTGGGGTAGGGAGGGGAAAAATTTGGCTTTTGAGCAAGCTTCTGCATCCCATTTCAGAAGCAGCCATCTGTTTTCACACGCCCGACAGAAGGCAGCGGGTTCACAGAGGGATGCAGGCGGCTGCAGTTTGGCACAAAGAGTAATGTCAGGGATCCGGCGCTTCCCCTGGGGTGGGCAGGCAGAGTCCCCCCCTGCCGAAGCCCTCCTGCCCATCTCAGGAGCTCATCCCCTTCGTGGGTGTCAGGGTGATGGCTCAGCCTTTTTGCAAGCTGCCCACTGATGAGGCAGTGCCAAGACAAAGGGTCGTTTTCTGCCATGACCTCCCATTAACACTTCCCTGGCTTCTCTCTTGCCCAGGCGATCCATGAACGAGATCGTCTGCGTGTCGGCCCCATCAGCACACGGCCTGGGGGCTGTTCATGTCTCCGTCAGCGTCGACCGGGCTCAGCTGGAGCGGACCTTGCTGTTCGAGTACATCGACGATCCCAAGGTGCAGCACATCGAGCCCGAGTGGAGCATCGCCAGGTAACGCGGGGCTCTGCCCGCGGGTCCTCGGCAGAGGGAGAGGAGCCAGCTTGCCCAGAGTCTGTTTGGAAATGCACATCCCGCCCAGCATCCTGGATTTGTCCGCGCTGGATGTCTGCAGCGTTTGTATTTACAGAAAATCGGGTCCAGAGTTAGTAAAGCAGTTGTAATTACTGAGGCAATTACAGCAGTAGCAGTCTGCACCGAGATCCTGGGAGCACAAATAAAGCCCCCGGATCACTTCCATCTGCTGAAGAAGTGCACAATTGCTCGTTAAAGGCTCCTTCTCATAGTCCTGGAATAAAACCAAACCAGCAACCACCACTAAAGGAAAAAGCTGATGCTAATCAAAATTTTTATCCTAAATTCACTGCTAGGAACGGGGCAGCCAGTGCTGTCACATCACCGTGACACTGTTGCTACTTAAAACCCTGGGCCACACTCTGTCCCCTGGTGTTACTTTAATGGTTGTGCTCACAAGCCCTGTAACACAGCTATTCATTTCCAATTCCAATTATTTTTTTAAATTTCCCTGGGAAGAAGTAAGTATCTCGCAGCAGGCTCTGCGAGGTGTTTGCTTTGAGTCCGAATTCATGATCCCATCTGGGTTTGGGTGGGATGGTCTGGTCAGGACCGTGCACGGCGGTGGCTGGAGGGAGCAGCTGGGCTGTGCTGCAGAGGTGCTGGGGACTGGGGGGATCTGGGCTGTGCTGCAGAGGTGCCGGGGACTGGGGGGATCTGGGCTGGCCTGCAGAGGTGCTGGGGACTGGGGGCGATCTGGGCTGTGCTGTTCCAGTTAACGCATGAAAGAAGAAGCCAAGAGTAAAGGCCTTTGCTCAGAGCACTGGCTGTAGGAGAATGCAGTACTCCAGCCTGGGGGTTGTGTCCTCTTCCCTGGTCCTGATGGCACCAGGTGCTGTGCATCCCTCCCCACTCTATGTGACAACTTGCTGCGTCTGCAGTGCAGCTGCAAGCACACGTCAGTTCCCTCACTGCACGTACCGTTTGTCGTGTTCCTTAAAAACACCGCTGTGTAAATCATTAAACACTGTGACTAATTTATTGTCTTTTGTATTTAGTCTCAGCTCAGTTGATTTCTTTGGTCCCATTTCTCATCCTGCTGCCTCGCGATGCTGTGAGGTGGGAGGGGGTGCTGAGGGTACAGGATCTAGCTAAATTGTGAAACCCCACTCCCCAGCGACTCGGGGAGCAGGTATTCACCCACTCTGTCACCTCGTGCTCGAGGTGTCTGCAGAAAACATCTTTCTGAGATCAACAAGCATCCTTATTGTCAGGCACAGCCTCGCTGCGCAGCCCCAGCCCCTCCTGCCCCATCATTAATCAGGTGTCTCCCGCTTCTCCGCAGCGGCCACACGCCTCTGACCATCACCGGCTCCAACCTGGACGTGATCCAGGAGCCCAGGATCCGTGTCAAGTACAACGGCAAGGAGTTTGTCAACGTAAGTAGCTGCTGTCGGCGTGGTGCTGCCTGGGAGCATCCCACCCAGCTGCGCACAGGTTACTGGTGCCAGTGCTCTCTGCGGGGTGAGACTCGCCCTGGCAAAAGCTGCCCTGGGGGTATTTCCCCAGACTTACCCCGACTGTTACAGCAAGATCTGGGGTCCCTGGGAAGAGGGGTACCAACACACACAAATGGGAGATTAACTCCTCAGCAACACAGGAACTGCCAAGGAGTTTTCAGAGCATTTCAGGTCATCTCCATCAGCTCAGATTCTGTCTTAGGTCAGATAAACTCGTTTCACTCCTGAAATTCCCCCTTTTGTCAGAGACCCTGAGCCTTGAGAGCTCTCCTCTCCCCGGCATCCTTCCCTTCCCTGCACCTAGCTCAGCTCTACAGGCACACTATGATGGGAAGCCCAAGGGTGGCTGTCCCCATTGTCCCCAGCTGCTCCACACATCCCGTTTTAGTCCTGCTCCTTCTGTAAAAGCCCAGAGCTGGGCGCTGAGACCTGCCAGCGACGAGGCTGCTGTGTTTAACTAGTCTCTCCCTTGCTGCCTCTCTATAAATAAACCTCCTCTTGCTGCAGCTCCGGGCTGGGCGAGCCATTACCAGCCTGGGGAGGGAGGGAGAGAGGGGAACAGCTTCTGGACAAGGAGCTTTCGGGGCACTTTTGCAGCTCGATCACCGCGGTGCTGCTGCCCCGCACCCTCCTCGCCGTGCAGAGGATGCTGAGTGTTGGGCTCGGGGTATTTTGGTGAAGCTGGGTGTTATTTTTGTGCCTCCTTCCCCTCCTCCCTCCTGTCGCCCTGAAGCAGGGAGTTGGCAGCAGAATTTGGGGTTGATCTGGAATGCCGCCTCTTTCCCTGATCTGTATTTTTTTTTCAGTCCGAGGGTGAGAAACTGCAATGAATCCTCGGCTAAACAGGAACTGAGGGATGTTCTTGTGTGCTTCAAATAAGAATTGTACCTCCAGGACCTGTAGAAATTATTTTGACTGAGTAAAAGTGAAAAATATTGTTTCTATGCAGTGATCTTTCTGACTAAATCTGTATTATCTCGGAAAGGGCAAATCACTTGGCAGTCTTTTCCTATTCCCTTTCCTCCTTCTCCTCTGAAGACCTTTTACGTCTGAGCTCTTTTTAAAAACACATCTAATTTTGTTGCTAACAGTTGCAGTTATAGTGCTACCAAAAAAAATTCTGAAGACACAAAATTGAGTGAAATTAAATCTTCCACTTAGGGAGGGAGTTGGGCTCTCGCTGCTTTACAAGGCGAGAGTCTCATAAATCAGCCAGCTCCCTGCTCACAGCGCTGGAGGGGCCGTGGGTGTCCTCAGCCTGCCAGGAGGTGACCTTCGTGTTCCCTCCAGCCCATGAGTGTCGGATGATGGTTCCTCTCCCTCGCTGGCATTGGGGAATTGCCTCTAGCCCCCAGTTTGTAGCAGGGACCAGGTATTTGCTTTGGGTCTGTTGCAAAGCTAGCATTGCCAAAGAGGATGTAACTGGGGAAAAAAAAGAAAGAAACACAGAAAAAGGGCTCAGTGATAGCTGTGCAAGCCTCTAGCTCCTTTGGAACGCTGCTCCTTCTGAAGCTCTTTCTCCATCTCTACACCAGTGCCTTTACACTGGGCAGAGGGGAAAAAATTCCCCAAGCTATGGCTGCAGTGCATCAAGGCTGGGTTAAATAATTCCAGGTAAACTTGAACCTGCTGGACTTTTCAGGGAGTATTTCAGGAACCAGAACATCATTATCCAGGTCAGGATGAAGTTTTTTCCTGCCGTCTTTCAAAGCCTGGCTTTCCCCCCAGGTCTGCAAGGTGGTGAATGCCACGGCGCTGGCCTGCCTCGCACCCCCCCTCACCACCGAGTACCGGCCCGGCCTGGACGCCGTGGAGCGGCCGGATGAGTTTGGGTTCATCTTTAACAACGTGCAGTCACTGCTGGTCTACAACGACACCAAGTTCATTTATTACCCCAACCCAACATTTGAACTCCTGAGCCCGACCGGGGTGCTGGAGCAGAAACCGGGGTCACCCATCATCCTGAAGGTAAGGAGACCCTCACCTGCTGGGAAGCAGGAAAAAAAAATCTGAAAGAGTTTTATTGCCCCCTTTGGAGAAAGAGGTGTGCCAGACAGGGTCCTGTCATTTGCAGAAGCTGGAATGAGATGAAAATGGGAGAAATGCATCTTTGGACAGACTTCTCTCCCCTTGTCCCTAGGGCAGAAACCTGTGCCCACCCGCTCCCGGAGGAGCCAAGCTCAACTACACCGTGCTGATCGGAGAGACACCCTGCGCTGTCACCGTCTCTGAGACCCAGCTGCTGTGTGAGCCACCGAACCTCACCGGCCAGCACAAAGTGATGGTGAGAGACCCGCAGCATCCCTTCCCTCCATCCTTCCCATCCTTCCTCCTCCCGCTCCCTGACTCACTGGGATATCAAGTGCAATTTCTTGTCCAAGGCTTGGTAGGATTTGAGATCTGTATAGCTGTCTAATTGGAAGCTTAAAATATTGATGTGGGCTAGTGTAGAGAAACTTCTTATTCCTTCCCTGGGACTCACCACCTTCTAGAAAGAAAAAAAATCTGGCAGTGCCATCAGCAGCAGGTACCATCCTGTCCCTGGTGCTGCTGGCTCGTCCTTCCATAGCCCATTTCCAGTGGGCTGTGTTCTCCCTCCTGGGGGGATCTGATCAGTCCTCATGCCAGAGCTCATCTGCTAAGCGGATGGAAAGGTTTTGCCTTTTCCTGGAGCAGAAGCAGCCAGGGACAGCTGAATGCTGGACTGGTTGGATCAGTGTCCTTGTCCAGAATAACAGTCGGAGTCTTCCTCCGCTTCGGTTCTGGGCATCGCTGCTTCCTCTGATCCACTCGCAGACCGAGCACGCAGCTGCTGAAGTGCTTGAGTAGAGCCCAAATGAGATTGTAATTGTGATTTATTTCCCTTTAAGTCCAGCATCCAAAACATCCCGATTATCACAGTGTGACTCAACCTGGCTGAGAGCTGCTTGCATCTGCGGCCAGAGCCCGTCGGAGGAGAGCCTGTCCCCGCATTAACCTCCGGCGTGTGTGCTCCGAGCCTTCACACGGGGCTGGCTCGTCCCTCCTCTGTTCTCTCCTTCTAGTCGCGCTGCTTTCTGTCAGGGAAATTATCACGGGGTTGCTAATGTCCGCGGTTTACAAAAGGGAGTTGAAAGCTTATAAAATGAAAGTCAAATGGAGCCATCAGATAATAAGAACAAAGCCCAGATAGTGAAGGGCTGGCACATTTATCATGACTTGAAGCATCGCTACGTTCACATGAGCTGCACCCTGAAGGCAGTGGGAGCTGCTGTGGTCTTGCTGGGACAGAGGGGGTCCAGCGCTTCCTTGGGGGTCTGTGCAGCCTGGGTGGTGCGTGCCCTGGCTGGGATGGAGGGGGCTTTGGGACAGGCTTGACACCCTTACCCGAAACTGCTGGTCACCTCCCTTGTGCTCTGCAGGTGCGTGTCGGTGGTATCATCTTCTACCCCGGCTCGGTGAGCATCATCTCCGACAGCCTCCTGACCCTGCCCGCCATCGTCAGCATCGCGGCCGGGGGCAGCCTGCTCCTCATCATCGTCATCATCGTCCTCATCGCCTACAAGCGCAAATCCCGAGAGAACGACCTGACCCTCAAGAGGCTGCAGATGCAGATGGACAACCTGGAGTCCCGGGTGGCCCTGGAGTGCAAGGAGGGTCAGTACCGATGGGACTGGGCCCCCTTTGTGTTCTGTGGCCCCGTGCTCTCGTCCCCAGCTGTCCCCTGCAGAGCACCCCGGTCACCCCATCATTGCAGCGAGGAGGGGGTGCGTGCCCCCGGGGGTTTGCACGCTGGCCCCACCACGGGAGGGAGGAAGGGCAGCAGCAGTGTGTCGCAGACACGGCTCCGCTGCTTAATGAGCAGAGAATGGGATTAGAGCTTGATCTGCTTAAGCGATGTGTTGTGAGGACAGTGCGAGCCCCAGGGTGCCCGTCACAATATGTCCCCTTGTCTAATGGCCTTTAGTAAAGAGCTTTTACGAGCACAGAGCGAGCAAGGGAGCGGAGGAGGTTTGGACCTGCGAGGAGCAGGGTGTATCCCGGACGGGAGGCAGGAGGGCTGGAGAGCTGGTCCAGTTCCTCCTGTCTGTGGGATGTGTTCCAGTTCCTCCCTGTTCTGTTCTCCCCGAATAGCGTTTGCAGAGCTGCAGACAGACATCAATGAATTAACCAGCGACCTGGATCGCTCCGGGATCCCGTACCTCGACTATCGGACATACGCCATGAGGGTCCTTTTCCCCGGCATCGAGGACCACCCTGTCCTGCGGGAGCTGGAGGTAAGGAACAGGCTGTGCTCCAGCCCTGCAAAGTGTCCCTAACCCCCCGGGGACACCAGCATGAAACCCTGAAGCACCTTCATGCCTTCCACACCAAATCTTATTGGAGGCACTGGGGTTAGCAGGATGAGCCCCGAGTTCATTTTAACTAAGAAGCTGGTGTTATATCCCCATCCCACATTGCTTGTTTCTTTTCAGTTTCTTCTCCCCCCTGTTGCTTTAGTTTTATTTTATGGGGTTTTATATTGTTATAGGCCAGCAGCAAATCATGCCAGGTATCAGTGTCCTTTGAAAGTCTTCCTAAATCACTGTTGGGTGTCCAGGAGGCTGTGATCCTGGGAGCATCCTCCCTGGAGCATCCTGCCTGGAGCATCTTCCCTGGAGCATCCTGCCTGGGAGCATCCTGCTGCTGCTGCTGCTGCTGTTCCACAGCGTGTCCACGCGAGGGCCAGCGCCGTGCCCAGACATGGCCGGCCCCGCTGGGCTGCCAGCAGGCGCAGGGATCTCCTGCTTTTTCCACCAGGATGTGTAAATATAGATAGAAGATTTTTCACTGAGGATATAGAAGAATCGGTAACGTACAAGGGCCCATCAGGTCAGCTGGCAGGTGGGCCCTGGTCACCTGTGAGAGTGACAAAAAATAATTATGGTGCTTCGAGAAACATGTGGGGCTGCCGTCCTCCATCCAGGATGCCCGGAGGTACCAGGCTCAGCGATCCTTCTCAGAGACAGGCATTGCTCCTGTAAACCCTGAAAGTCCTATTGCACGGACCGGCAGGTGATCCAAATCTTCATCAGAGATGTAAGAGGGAGTCCTGATCGCTTGTGCTCCATACAGCTGCGTTGCTTTTCCAGACAAGCACTATGCAGCATTAATGCATCAAATTAAATTCCTTTCCAGTGGGCCACCAGCACTGAGCAGTGGCCGTGGTGTTGGTAAAACTCACACAGGCTTTGACCCAGCCCCTCCCAGCCCATTCCCATGCCCTGAATTTTCCAGTCCCACAGCATTATGTTCACTGTTTAAATTGCCAAATTAGCTGATGCTCTAGCAAACAAATACGAATGCTTTTTATTTGTTTTACTGATGAAAAACAGAATTGCAGAAGTGATAAATGTGTTGCCAATTACACAGTTGCTTAATTATGTAACATTAGTAAAACCAATACATAAGTCTCCAAGATGTTTGGTAAAGAGTTGCTTGATGTAGTTCATCATTTTCACTTGTAATGAATTTCTTGAATCTGCAACTGGCTGAAAGCCTCGATTAATTTTTTACACTTGTCCCATAATAAAGCAATAGTCTAAATTAGTATTTAATTTACTTACAAGAGTGTCACTTTTTGTGCGGAACAAGCAGAACTGTATGTCATCTGTGGGGCCGTTCGCCTCCAAGCAGCAGCTTTATGGCATGTGGAGGGTGCAGGTCGGAGCCGTGATCGAGGCGAGCTGGGCTGGGGTGCTGCGGGAGGACAGGAGTGATGCTTGTTCAGGACTGGCCACACTGGGGATGCTGAGACCTGAGAGATGGGGTGCTAGCTTGTGTTCCCAGTTAAACCATTCACCCCCAGTGACGCCGCGGTGGTCAGGGCTGCTCTCCGGTCCCTCCTCCTTNGTTAAACCATTCACCCCCAGTGACCCACCGGTCCCTCATCCTCCCGTGCTTGGCTGATGGCTGTGCTCTCCTCCACCGCAGGTCCAAGGGAATGGGCAGCAGAGCGTGGAGAAGGCCTTGAAGCTCTTTGCTCAGTTGATCAACAACAAAGTCTTCCTGCTGACCTTCATCCGCACGCTGGAGCTGCAGCGCAGCTTCTCCATGCGCGACCGCGGCAACGTGGCCTCGCTCATCATGACGGGGCTGCAGGGCAAGCTGGAGTACGCCACCGACGTGCTGAAGCAGCTGCTCTCGGACCTCATCGAGAAGAACCTGGAAAACAAGAACCACCCCAAGCTGCTCCTGCGCAGGTAACGCCGGGGACGGGGCTGCGGGCAGGGTGGTGCGGTCCCCTGGGCTGGTGTGGCCACGCCGCTGGTGGCATCCAGGGGCTCTGCAGGACCGGGGTGCTGGTGTTGGGAGGAAAACGCTGCTCTCCACGGTGGACTTTGGTTGACTCAACCATTTCCTGGCCTGTCTCCGGGCACTCTATGATTTCACAGATGGCTGAACAGGGTCTTAAATTGGATCCCAGAGAGCTATTACCTCTGATGTGTCTCTCCCTCACTCATAATCTCCTGCCTTGCCCCAGCAGCCCCCCCACCTCCCCTGGCTTTGCTGAGAGCTGGTGACGATGGCAGCACTGTCACCTCTGCCATCCAGCTGCCTCCTCCCTGCCCCGCCTGCGCCCGCCTGACCGAGCCCATGCCTCTCACCTGTCTGCAGAGATGACCGAGAGGATCCCCAAAGGGGTTTGTCCCCTGCTGCCAGTCCTGTGCGGGGCTGCCCCAGGGCAGTGTCGTGGTGGGGAGGTGAATGGTACAAAAACTGGAGCTCTCCATCGCGTGCGCATTGCTGGTACCAAGCTGTGTCCTGAGCATCCCAGCAGGGAGGAGGCACAGGGTCTGGAGCAGCAGAGATGATGCTCTTTCAGTCATCTTTCTGCACTTCAGGCTTTTTGAGCTCTCCTGTGGCAGCAGTTCTTTCTCTCTTTCTTCCTCATTTTCCCCTCTCCCTTTCTTCCTCAGCTGCCCCTCACGGGAGGCAGCAGAAAGGTTGACATTAAATCAAATGACTGCTCTGGTTCCTGGCACAGAGCGCAGCACATTGCAGTTTGGAGACCCAGATAGAGCAGGGAAAATTAATAAAATACATATTTATTTTTTGGGTTCTCTCAGCTCTTTTTGTTTAGTTTTGGTTTATTCCCGATGCCTCAGAAAGCTGGAGGAGCAGCCAAGGCGCTGGTTGCTGGCGTCAGACTTCTTTGGAAATCATCTCTGGATCGTGCTTTGCCCTTGCTATGTGGTCAGTACGAGAAGGGATTTCTCCAAGTCTAGGGATTCTCCCGTGCCACGTTAATCTTCAGGAGCTGATTTTTTATTTTTGAGGCAGCGTTGAGATCCCAGCCCAGTGACGGCTGAGGGCGATGCCTGTCGAGGGGCAGCACCAAGCCCCCAGCAGCTCTTGCTGTGGCCCTGTGGACCCCTGCCCACGTCGCAGAAAGAGCCGTCGGACCCGTGGGGAGCGATGAGTAACTGATGAGTAACTCGATTGCTGGCTGTCCCCGGGACTGATGCACTGCAAACACCTCGCAGCGTCGGGCTGTGTCGAGATGAGAGTGAGATTCAGTGCTGGAAGGAAAGGAGAGATAGGATCTGACAGAGATGCTCCAAGGTGTTTCTTTTTGCTGTTCCATTCAGCCGATCCTGTATTTCTGACAAAGGGAGTGTGCGATACCCTCCTCCCGCACGACAAGCCCAGCTTCTCTGTCACTCCGTATTTCAGACATTTTTACGGTGTCAGACCATGAGCAGCCAACGGGGATGGGACACGGCATCACTTCACTGGCGGGGCTAGTCAGGATGCTTGCCAGTTCCTAACTTAATATTCTGTTAACAAAATAGTTTATTAAATTAATACTCACCCTGAAGTCCTGAATGTATTGTTTTCTGAGTTTTTCACCTATTCTGTGGTTTGTATCACTGACTCTCCATTTTCCGTGGCTCGCTGGCCCAGCAGTGTGCTGGTGCTTCTCCCCCGTAATTGGGTGACTGAAGTGTTTTAAACCGGAGAACAATGTGTGTGTCAGTTTGTAGGATGAATTTTTAGGCAGTTAATCAATTCAGGCTGAAATTCTTTGGGGATCTGCAGACATTTTCACAAATTCCTGGCAGATGTTGCGATCCCAAGAGATGATGGATAACGTGACCCCGGGTCCGTTTGCCGATTGGCGTCAGGTTTTGTTTGCTGAAATCTGGGGCTCTCGGTTATACTTCATCTGCTTCAATTTGGGATCAAACCCTGTTGCTCCTATAATGCCTGTTTTTCATTAAATGCCAGTTTTCAAACTTGTGGCTTGCTGTATAAATACATACCAAGAGGCAGTCCCTAATTCAAGGCAGCAGAGCAGATGGGGAGAACAGGGAAAATGGGTCTGGAGCGGGACGGTGACTCGCTCCAGGGCAGGACACAGGTGGGGGCATTGCCGTGGCCGCTGGGCATCTCCTGGGTGTGTTGGTGGCACTGTGGTGGAAAAGGTTGTTGGCAGGAGTGGCACCAGGAGCAGAGCTGTCACCCTGTCCCTGTCCCAGGGAAAAGGGATGGTGGTGCTTTAAGGAGGGTGTCCTGGTCCTGCAGAGCCAGCATTAAAAACTATAATTAGGAGCAATTGTATTTAAATTAGAGATAATCTTGGGGACAATGTGGGGAGAGGACGCTGGGTGGGACTGGGGAGAAAGCTGCAATTTCCCTGCCATTGTCACTCTGCTGTCCCTGATTGCCAGGAGCTGCTGCAAATCCCAGTGATTTACTGCGCCAGGCTGTAATTTGCACCACGTGCGAGGAGCCGAGTGTCACCAGGCTCCCTGTCACCAGCCCCATCAGGGCTGTGACGGGCTGTCAGCTGGGCGAGCTGCTGTGGCTGGGTGGGGGGATGATGCTGACCGCATCCTGCTCCCCGCCTGATGTTCTGAGCATCACGGGAGCTGTGCTGGGGTGCAGCCAAGTGGTGCCACCTGGGGAGATTTGGGACCTCTGATGCCTGGTTTGGTTTTGTGTGTGACATTCGTGTCCTCCTGGCTTCCCTAGGACCGAGTCGGTGGCTGAGAAGATGCTGACGAATTGGTTTGCCTTCCTCCTGCACAAGTTCCTCAAGGTAAGGAGGGATGGAGCTGAGCCCCTGCTGTGCTGTCCCACCCGCCAGCCGCCCGGGGGTGAATCCAGGCGTGAAGCCCTGAATTCAGTCGGATTCCAAGGCAAAAGGTGTAGCAGCAAGGCAGGGAAGCGGCGGTTTGCTCGGAGATGCGTGTGCCTGGTTCTGCTGTGGCATGAGCTGAGCTTTGTGCTCAGCCCTGGCCAACCTGCTGTAATTCCCAAGTAACGGAGCTTCTGTTGCTTCCCTTGAGCACTGTTCAGAGACTTTCTTTGGGAGGTTTTCCACCCTTCAGTTCAACTTTCTCTGGCTTTGGTGTTGCCTTGTTTCACCCAGCCGTATTCTCCAGAGCACTCCAAGCTGTCCCCCCCGAGTCCTTGCACCGCTTCAGTCCTTAGGGGCAATTCTCACATCTCTGTGTTGGGGTTTACATGTTTTTTAACTTTATTTTTGGTTTTGGAAGCCCCACAGAATTTGCTCCATGGGAGCCAACAATGAAATCAAGATCTCCGGTTCCTTTTTTTACAGCCATATAGATTCAGGAGAGATTTCCCAAGCCAAAACCAACATAGCCACGGAGCTCGTGGTTTTGGCTGTCCTCTCCAGGAGCTGCTGGGGGCTGAGCCTGGGTTGCACATGTGCTAAAGACTGAGTCAGCAGGACTGTGCTTCTGCTGGAATGAATCACGTGCAAAACCTGACCACAGCCCGGCTGTCCTGGAGGATCCGCGCCTTCACCTCGGGGTGAGCTTTGCTGTCTGTCTCCTGCAGGAATGCGCCGGAGAGCCGCTCTTCATGCTCTACTGTGCCATCAAGCAGCAGATGGAGAAAGGTCCCATCGATGCCATCACGGGAGAAGCCCGTTACTCCCTCAGTGAGGACAAGCTGATCCGGCAGCAGATCGAGTACAAGACCCTGGTGAGTGAGCACAGTGGAAGCTGCCGTGGAGTCTTTTCAGTCCTCCCCACTTGGGCACGAGCTGTTCCCACCTTGAGGCTGGTGACTAGGACACGGCTGTGAAGTGTGTTGCCAGCACAGTGAAGCCTCATGCTGCCAGCCCCATGCCCCAGTCGGGTCTGTCCCAAATTTGCAGGTAGAAGCAGCCTGAGCTGAGGTTTTGCAAGGCAGGGTTTGAGGGGAGGGTTTTCTCTCCCAGTGCATTGAGCACTGCCTCCCCTCTAGCAATTAAAAGTGGGTATCCAGGCTCCTGGCTTAATAGTCGTGAAGATGTGCTAGATGCAAGAGCAATGACGCAAATAGGGATGCAGTCGGGTTGCTGTGACAGATGTGGTTCCAGTTCTCCTTGTCCAAAGCCCTTTGGAGCATGGTGTGGTTCTCCTTCCCTTCCAGATCCTAAACTGTGTGAACCCAGACAACGAGAACAGCCCAGAGATCCCTGTGAAGGTGCTGAACTGCGATACCATCACCCAAGTCAAAGAGAAGATTCTCGACGCGGTGTACAAAAACGTCCCGTATTCGCAAAGACCCAGAGCTGTGGACATGGACTTGGGTAGGAGCCTCCTGCCTCAGAGGAGGGGGGAGGTCGGAGAGGTTGTCAGCGATTCTCGGTGGGTTTTGCAGGGAAAAAGCTGGAGCTCAGGCTGCACAACGGCACAGGCATTTCTGCCCCTAGAAAGCAGGGGTGCTGCTCCTGGTAGGTAGGTTTTGAGCTCTGTGGGATGAGATAATTGTCTGTTCACCACAGAGCAAATGATTACCGAAGCCTCCTTCACTCTGCTGAGCAAAGCTGTTCCTCGGGGTTGTGTATCTTACTAGAGCTGAGGGGACAGAGGTGCTGGGAAGGTCCCGCACCTTAATTTAGCCAAACACTGCAGAACCTGGGAGTCAGGATGCTGCGCTTTGCTGCAAGAGAACTATCAGTGTGACCTTCCTTGTAAGATTTAAAAGCAGAATTCACAGTTCTCTGGGTGCCCCTTCCTGGGAGCTGGGCTTTTTCACAGGCTGGTCTCTCCAGGAGTTACTTGGGGCAGAAGGGGATGGAGGTGGTTAGTGCCTGTTCCCTCTCTGAGCGTGCTGTCTGCCTGGTTTTCCCTCTGCTGCAGAGTGGCGGCAGGGCCGGATAGCTCGCGTGGTCCTGCAGGATGAAGACATCACCACCAAGATCGAAGGAGATTGGAAGCGCTTGAACACCTTGATGCATTATCAGGTGAGAAAGCAGCCCCAGCAGACAGCTCCCAGAAAGCTGCCAGGAGGGAAGAAAAGAAAAGAAAAGCAGGAACTGAATTCCCAAAAATCTCACCTACCAAGGCAGGCACAGAGGTGACGTTTGTATGACAAACCAGAAGGGTTCGGTGTGCTTATGCATTAGATGGGAAAGCAACCTTGACATGGATCTTAAAGAAACCAGCAGAGTTGAAAATTGGCTGAATTAAAGCCTGCAGATGTGTTGGTGAGATGGAGGGAGCAGAGGAGAGGGCTGAGCTGTCACTGGGGAGGTATGGCACGGGGGGCTCTGAGACAACCAGGAGTGCAGCAGGGGAGGAAGAGGGGTCTCTGCCTTCCTCCAAAGCTTTGAAAATGCCACGTGTTCGGATGTTCTGATCCAAAGCACTGAGCTGCAGTGGCACCTCATCCCTGGTACTCATGATCTTGCTACATGTTGACTCTTGAGCATCGTGCAAGAAGGAGTGAAGCAGGGAAACGGGGCAAATACAAAAAAAAAAGTCTTCCAAGCCAACTAACGGGAGCTTGCCACTAAATTAATATGAAACAAAGCTAGACAGTGGAGATGCTCTATTGTGCGTCCCATTGCTCCTATCCTTAGCTTCTGCAGCTTGTGTGCCCCAGCCCCGGCTGCCCTGGGTTGACATGTATCTGTTAGCAAGAGCTTCTCACGGTGTGCGGAAGGTGGAGAGAGAGGTAAAGACAGAGCCGAGGAAGGTTTGGTTAGAGAGAATCCAAGGCATTTGCTCAAAGCTTGTCTGCAGCAGGGGATAACCGCACAGATTGGGACCTGTAACCTACTCCTGTCCATCACTACCCACGCAGAAGTGTTTAGTATTTAATCTGGCATCTTTCCCTGTTCATACACCATCTCCAGTCCGTCAGCGTGGCTCCTGCTGTGGAAGTTGAACGTGAGCCAGTGTTGACAGGAGCCATATAATCAAGGAGTGAGGCAGAGAGAATGGCATCAATATGCAAAGTGCGTGTAAAAACCAGCTCCAGGGTCAGCTTTCCCCAGCAGCCCGAAGGGTTTAAGCACAGATTACCATAAAATGTCATAGGTGTTGTGCAGACGGATTCCATTGTTCCTGAAATCTGTTTTACCCGATGGTTGCAAGGGATTAACCAACATGCAGGGAAGCAGCAAGACTTTATTATGCCTTGATCTTTAAAAGTCATCCTAAGGAAGTCGCAAGCGAAAGCCGTGTTTGATGGGTGTGAGGGGAGGCAGCACTTTCATTTCAGTGCCTGTGGGAAAACCCAAGCCACAAGTTTACCCTTAAAACAAACAAAATCCTTGCAGCACTCAAGATGCTGCAGCTATTCCTGCCGTTTGAATGTCAGTTCTGCTCTGGAGTAAAGCAGAAGTTTGCTGCCAAACATCTGACCAGGTAGCCACTGCCCGTGTCTCTCCGAGCTCTGGCCTGAGCTGCTTCAGCCGTAAAGAAGCCGAGTGCTCCACTCTGCAACAGGAATCTTGTCAAGGCAGGGCTTTTGCCAACAACTAACAGCTTTTTTTAATATATATATATATATATATTCCTACCAGGTTTTTTTTCTGTTTGAGTAATAAATGTTTTTACTAGGTATCAAAAATACAGATGCTCCAAGACTGCACAGTAAAACAAACACGTGGGCAAAGGCACAGCTTAGAAGAAGGTATACAATCACTGGAGTTCCAAGCACTGCTGTCTCCCCATTTTATCTGGGGTGTTACATCTCATACAGGTGTGGTTCAAGCCATAAAAATGAAATATAGATTTTTCCAGCTTCTGGAGGACTAGTGAGGATGATTTCTAAATTTCTAGAAAAACTGCAAGCCAGCTCTGGAAAACTCTCTCCATCTTTTGTTCAGAGCTGTCTTGTCTTTATCCTTGGTCAGGTGCCATCTGCTCTTGTCTGTTGATCTGAAGGCAGAGCGATCTCTGGGTTTGCACACAGTGGTTGGAGATGCACAGCCCGTGTTTCCATCCACTAACACCAGGCGTTTTGTAGTATTCCGGAGAGGCAGCACCTGGGAGTAAGCACTGGAGCAAGGACCAGAACCCACCTGGTCCTCCCAGCATTGCCCCTGCTCCAAATCCTGGGGTCCGTTTGCTCCCCAGCCCCACTCCCTGCAGCTCGAGCTCCTGCGGGGCTCTGGGGCAGGCTGGGGATGCTCTGCTGACCACAGTTATTTAATTCCAAGAGTTTCTCAGCTCCACACTTGGCTGCTGGGTTTTGCCACTCCTAGGTTTGTTTTCTACATGTTTAGGATGATAAAAATATAATCTATATCTGCATCAACTGACAAAATGGATTTTTCCTGGGAAGCCTGCACACACAAAAGCCAGATTGGATTTAAAAAGAAATATTCATCTTTCTGTAATATTTTTGAACCACTTTATAGAATTATATAGGGAACTGTAGGCCTGCTGCTTATTTCTTCATTTATAAAAATAGCTGTGTGGGTTAAATAGGTGTAATTCTTTGTTAAATTCTCTGGAGCTTTTAAAGTGAGTTGAAGGAATTGTGTTACATTTGTGTAGTATCCTTTTGCTTTTATACCTATTAAACTCCATGGGAGAGTCTCACCCCGCGTGGCTTTACTTAAGAAAAATGAAACACGGAATTTAACATCAAATGATTTCCAGTGGCTCATGCAGGGTTAACTCGGAGGCAGCAGAGCACGGATACCTGTCAGCCAGCGCGAGCCTGGAAGGGCCCAGAGACTAGAAGACTATTTTAAATGAAAAATGAGAAGCAGAGAGGGAAGATTTGTGTGGAAAATGAGATCTGGGAGCTGCAGGTGGTGTGGCCATGGGCTGGCATCCTTGCTGCATCCTCACAGCATCCTCATGGCATCCTTGCTGCATCCTCATGGCAACCTCGCAGCATCCTTGCTGCATCCTCGCTGCCCCACACAAATACAGCTGCATCTGGGCTGCCGCTGCTCCAGCTGTTATTCTTCTTTCCTTTAAGGTGTTCTGTGCAGCATGTTTGCAGCTCGTAGAAGAATCGGAATATGTATCGAGCTGTAAAACAGCCAGGCGGCTTCGCAGGCGTCTCCGGGGTTTTATGGGAGCGTGGCAGCAGCAGAGCGAGATGGGAAACGAACGCGTGTTACATCTGATGCTAATTTGCACGCTGGTATTTTTCAGCTGACAAGAACCATTCAACCCAAAATTTAGAGAGTGAGAGTGCTCTGTGTGTGCGTGTGGAATTTTTAATGCCTCTCTCCCAGTTAACCACAGCCCTGGTGGAGGCAGAACCCAGCACGGCGTCCGGGGAGCACCCTGGGCTGCTGGCACGCTCCGGCTTCTCCCTGGCGAGATTGAACCAAAGTGGCAGCTAATGACAGCTGGAAAAAAGAACATCACCACTGATCGTTCCTGCCATTGACTTAATAAATGGGATGAAGTGAGGCAGGAGCAGAAGAGGAAATGACAGAGGTGTTTGAGGTCTTTTCTTTCAAATACCTCACTTTTGGATGGTGAAACACGAGTGGTTATTATTTCCAGTATCACTAGCAATAATAATAACTTGCATTTATATGAAACCTTTCATCGGAACAGAACCCAGAGCCTCGGAGGAGCGTGAGGCAGCGGCGATCGCTGTGTTCAGGTCACCTCGTGTCAAACAGCCCTTCTGCTGGTGGGGGGGATGCTGGGGAGCAAAACCTCGCAGGACTCCGGGCAGCTAACGGAGGACTTAGTCCCAAAAGTGATTTCTCCAGCCTGAAGAGGCATTTCTTTTGTACAGCTCCTCTCAATGATTTGTTGGCTGGGCCCTGGAGGTCCATCAGCTGGCAGGATGCAGCAGCTCCTCTCTCAGCTCCATCGCCGTGCTGCACCACGGGCCACCGGCTCGAAATTAAAAGACACTCAGGCCCGTTCCCTGGGAACCTGCAGATTTTTAATTAAGGGAAATAAGTTAAAAAACTTCCAGTGACTACTAGATTTATAGGGAGGATAAAATTAAACGTGGCTACTAAAATCTGCTGTAAGAAAATCTTGTTAGCGCTAATGTTCATTTATAGTTTGACTTCCCAGCATTTAATTCTTTCCGTGGTGCAGGAGAGGGACTGACAATTTAATACCCTGAAAGATGGCTGTACGACTTGCTCAGCTGTAAATTAAACTTTTAAAGTTCGTAAAAATTGCTAAAATAAAAAATGGTTTAATAGGAATGTTTTATGGTCCATAACGTTATTATAGCTGTTTTATTCCCTCTGCATTGTTACTTTAATTGGATCACAACAATTCTTGAGATTCTCATTTTTAGTGGATAAAGTGCAATCTTAAATCAGAACGACCAAAACCATCTTCAGTACATCTTCTGATTTATCACTTCTTGCCTTCAGTCCCTCGCTGCCGACCCAGCGCAGGGCTCAGCCAGACCCGGAGCATCTCTGTGCGGGCTGCCCAGCGGGGTCACCCCTCGGGACCCCCATGCTGTGCCCATGGGCTGGGTGCCCTGGGGGTTTCTGGATGTGCAGCCGGTGATCACAGTGTGGATGACGGATCTCACTGATCTTTTCTTCTCTTCCTTTGCCTCCCCAGGTCTCGGACCGCTCCGTTGTGGCTCTGGTGCCCAAGCAGACCTCCTCCTACAACATCCCTGCCTCTGCCAGTATATCCCGGACGTCCATCAGCAGATACGGTAAGGAGCAGGGTTAGGTGCTGGGACGCGATGGCGTGTTGGGTGGCTCATGGCTTTAAATGAGAGTCTGTTGTGATGGGGCTGGTGTTGAAGCTGCCTTTGTTGCAGGACAGCAACACTTCCCCCAAAGCACCACACCACATCGTCCAAAATGTCATGTGCCAGACAGAAAAAATGTCTTTGGCAGCTTTTTTTTTTTTTTCAAGGGCTTTTTTGTCTATGAGCAGAGCAGCAAAAGGACTGGAGAAGCTGAGCGGAGGGAAAGGGCCAAGCACATGAGCAGCCTTTGGAAATGTGGGTCTTGGGAAAGCCCAGGGAAAGGTTTTTGGCTCAGAGGGGATGGATGCTCGCAGCTTTGTGCCCCTTGCACATAAGCAGGGCTGCACGAAAGAAAAGCCAGATTCCTTCCTCTGTTTCTTCTCTAAGTGGAGGATCCTGAATTGTCAGCTAATGGGTCAAAAGTGGGGAAGAGCAATCTGAACTTGGCGTGCTGGGCTGTGCACACCTGGGAATTGAGCATTTGCATAATAGCAGGGCTCAGCACTTTGCAGAGGGTCCCTGAGGGTGCTGCAGCCTGAGGAAATGAGCCTGCGAGGTGCCAGGTGTGCGTTCATAGCACTAAATCCACAATCATAGTAATAATATACTTCCATAAAAGGCAGGAGTGGCAAAATCTCTGGTGCGCTGATCTTTCATTATCTTTCACTTTACAGAGTGTTTTACAAACGAGAGCTCTCCTGACAAACCCTTCTCCTTCTCTTGTTTATAGCTCCCAGAATAATGTTGTTTTTTCCTTGAGCAAGGGTTCTGAGGAGCTGTCTGCAGGAGAGTCTTTAGGCAAAAGCCAGGAGAAAAGGCATTTCTCCCAGCAAGGTGTAACCCAGCCAAGTGCCCAGCAATACCCATGCCTCAGGTGATGGAAAAACCGAGGCTGGGTCGCACAGCCTGAGTCCTCATTGATCTGTGTCAGATGGAAAAGCTTTTGCAAACTACCAATATGAGGCATCATCGCTCACGTTAAGATTAATACTTCTAATTGTGCAGACAGAATTTAAATGAGATACTTATTTACTCCCCCCATTATATATCAGCACAGAGCTATGTTTAAAAATAGAATTACTGGATGCTTCCCTAGCTGTCCCCCTGTCTGTCTCCTTAATTATATCAGTTGGAGTGCTCATTTCTCTAAGCCTTAATCGGGGATGAAAATCTAGCTGGTTTGGTAATGACTTGCATATTTCCCTCGGCTGATTTACAATTGATCCCCTTCCTCTCGATGAGGAGGCTGAGCAGCGAATTGGAGGCTAAACTTGAGAAAAATGCACGAGTTCCCAGAGAACAAAGGAGTGAAAGGAAAAAACCCAACAACACACGGCTGTGCTGCCCAGCCCCAGGTCTCAGCTTGGAGATGCCGTTGATGGGATGCAGGGAGGCACGTTCTTTGAGAAGTTGAATATCACAGAATGGTTTGGGTTGAGAGGGACCTTAAAGATCATCCAGTCCCAACCCCCTGCCATGGACAGGGACACCTCCCACCAGCCCAGGTTGCCCAAAGCCTCATCCAGCCTGGCCTTGAACCCCTCCAGGGATGGGGCATCCACAGCTTCTCTGGGCAACCTGCTGTTTGCCTGGTTTCTTTGGCAAACACCAAGTTTTGCTGATGCCTGGGTGCTATGAGATTCCATTGTCCCATTAAGAAACCTGTGCAGATGATTTTGGCATGAGCAAGCATGACGGCATCACTGAAGAGACAGGGAGATGAAAAAGGGGTTTGCTTTGAGTGTGACCGACTTCTCTTGCCGTCCTTCAGACTCCACGTTCCGCTACACCGGCAGCCCCGACAGCCTGCGCTCCCGGGCCCCCATGATCACCCCCGACCTGGAGAGCGGCGTCAAGGTCTGGCACTTGGTCAAAAACCACGACCATGGAGACCAGAAGGAAGGAGACCGGGGCAGCAAGATGGTATCTGAGATCTACCTGACCAGGCTGCTAGCTACAAAGGTAACTGCCACGCATTAAACTCCTGCGGGAAATGCAGAGGGAGGTCGATCTCGAGGCACTTGCCGGGGGTCCTGTGCAGTCCCTGGGGATGCTGAGCTCCAGCATGAGGGGACAGACCCTGCCAGGCTTCCCTGTGCCCCTGGGGTTGGGTGGCTGCTGGAGCAGCAACAGAAACACAGCCCAGGTTTGTTCGTGCTGCGAGGTGATTGCTGCAATACTTCATTCTTCTGCGCAGCGTTAAAACACAAAGAGTTGGAGAGACGCAGCAGTGCCTGTAAGGGTTTCATTGGTTTCCTTGGCCAGTTTTCCTGCCTTTTACCGTGTGTTCATCCCTGTAAATAACACAGATTTGCTTTTGAAGGCAAAAATAAATTGTTTCAGGTTAGAAATAAAGCGTGAGCGCAGCCCTGAGGAGCTGCAGGCTGGAGCCTTCCCCTGGGTCCCCCCCCAGCACAGTCAGCATTCGGGAGGACCCCGACCGTGCTGATCCCTGGGGGGTCCGTGCAGCACTGTGCGGGGCCGGGCAGAGCTGGCAGCACCATCTGCCATCCCCTCCTGCCACCGCGGTTTAACCGAGCGTGTGCCCATCCCTCCCGTCACCTTCTCGGTCGCTGCTCCCATCAGGGCACGCTGCAGAAATTCGTGGACGACTTGTTTGAGACGCTGTTCAGCACCGTGCACCGCGGCAGCGCGCTCCCGCTGGCCATCAAGTACATGTTCGATTTCTTGGATGAGCAGGCGGATAAGCACGGCATCCACGACACGGACGTGAGGCACACGTGGAAGAGCAATTGGTAAGAACGGGGGAGGAGGGTGGAAGGGGGGGACAGAGCTGAGCATTGAGCAATTATCTGTGTCCTGGGGAAAAACAGGGACAGGGACGAGCTTTGGGAAGGCTGGAGCAAAGTCCCGTAGCTCCATGAGATGTACCACGGAGCCATGCTAATGCTTTTCAGCCGTGTGGCTTGAATACCATCACAGGCTGGGAGCGGGGAGCTCAGCGGGCGGCTGCACCTTCCCCATGGTTTTGGGCAGCAGCTGGAACAGCTGGACAGTGAGGAGGCAGCGAGGGGGACAGTGCCAGCCCCGCGTGCCACCAACACGGGCTCCAGCCACGTTCAGCCTCCTCCGAACAATGGGAGCTCTCACAGCTCTGCCTCCACCGTTATTTCAGGATTAAAAGCTCCGTGGGTCAGAAATTTACCTCTGCAAGGAAGGAGAAAAGCACAAGAAATGGTTGTTCCCTGAAGACTTTGTATTTTCCCCCCACGTCCCTCGTGGTTTGGAAAGCTAATCATCACAGCTGCAAAAGTGGGTTCCCACTAAGGCTGTGGGAAGTGAAAAACAATTTACTGAAAGCCTTAAAAGAGGGAGTTATTAGGATCAAAACTCCAGAATCACAAGATGAGACGACTTAAAGCAGTAACAAAGAAAGCACTGAGCAGCAGAGTTTGTTCTGCCAGAGCCATCGGACCCCATGAGCTCTGGTCCTGCCCCAGGGCACAGGGGGCTCAGGAGGAGGGCGAAAATTTGGGCTCTGACCTAACAGCTCTGCTGAGCGCTCTGGTCAGCTGCTGCGTTCCCAGAAAGGGGATTTTGGTGGGGAGATGGGAGAAGGCGTGTGCCACAGGAGCTGGTCAAAGCAGACGGGGCTTGGAAGAGAGGCGGGGGGTCAGGGGAGCTGGCACTGACGGGGACGTGGCTGAGCTGGTCCTGTGCAGCACAGCAAGGGTTAAGGCTGAAGCCTTCGGTGCAGCTAGCTGGAGAGACAGAGAGAGCTGAGACTTGAAAGGTAATAGAAAGCAGCAGCTGGTTTTTTGATCCTGCCATACAGCCAAAGAAAAAAGGAATAATAATTCCCCTTTGATTGCAAAGGCCTCGGGATCTGGGGACAAAGCCTCTGATGCTGCTGCACCACTCGCAGACGATGGACCGCGGAGTGGCCGACTGTCCCCTGCCCCGGGCTCAGTGCTAGGCTGCAGACCCTTGTGTTAACGAACACGGTTTAATGGGCTCCTCATGGAGCTGCTCACCCGGTGCTACCGATCACAGCTCTGCTCTGCCCTGGCACAGCCCTTGTTGCTTGCTGCCCACCCCATTCCCTCCTCTTTCCTGGGCAGGATCAAACCCTGGAGCAGCTCCTGGGGCACACACGTAGCAGTGTCCAGCCCAGGCATAGCAGGACCNCTGCCCACCCCATTCCCTCCTCTTGGGAAGGGGCACACACGCAGCAGTGTCCAGCCCAGGTATAGCAGGACTCATCACAAGCAATCTGGGAAGGACTGGGCTAACTGGTGTTTGATGGATCTGGCCCAGATCCTGTTCAGATTTTTTGCTGCTTCTCACAATTAGTATTCTGGGCATACAAGCTGCAGCAAGTGTCCTTTCCTAGCCTTTGTCTTCACATTTAATTTTGTTTCTTGATTTCCCTACAGCCTCCCTCTGCGGTTCTGGGTGAACGTCATCAAAAACCCCCAGTTCGTGTTCGATATCCACAAGGGCAGCATCACGGACGCCTGCCTCTCGGTTGTGGCTCAGACCTTCATGGATTCCTGCTCCACCTCGGAGCATCGCCTGGGCAAGGATTCCCCCTCCAACAAGCTGCTGTACGCCAAGGACATCCCCAGCTACAAGAGCTGGGTGGAGAGGTGAGCGGGGCAGCATGTGGGGTGCCCCAACCTCCTGCACCGGGCATCTTCGCTCTCAGTGGCCATTGATGCAGCAGCGTGGCTCTTGCAGCGAGCTGGTAGCACAGCTCAGCACCCCGAGCATCACTGCTTTTATTTTCAACTTCTTGCAGACCAGGATTTGATTTTGCTAGGTGTAAGCATAAAGCAAAATGATCTCCTTTTCCCTGCAGAGCCTAGTTTAAATCCCAAGGGGAAGAGGGGCATTTTGTGTTTCTCATGGCCCCCCTCGGCCCTTCCTTCCCGCAGGTATTACGCCGACATCGCCAAGCTCCCCGCCATCAGCGACCAGGACATGAACGCCTACCTCGCGGAGCAGTCGCGCCTGCACTCCGCTGAGTTCAACATGCTCAGCGCGCTCAATGAGATCTACTCCTACGTCAGCAAGTACAGCGAGGAGGTGGGTGTCCCCAGGGTGGGCACAGGGGTGGTGGGTCGGGCAGTGATCCCCCTCACTGCTGCCCAGAGTTCCTTCCTCCTCCTTGTCCTTGCTGCAGCCCCGCCGTGGTTTGCACCACCCTGCTCCACGCTGTTCAGTGCGTGCACAAATTGGTTCAGGTCCTGGCTGTGCTTCCCAGGAGGACTGGGAGCTAAAATATCATGGGAGCAACTGCGTTCCTCAGCCTTGGCATCCGCCCAGTGCAGCCCACTCCTAAATGCAGCAGAAAATGATTGTGACCCAGGGAAGCTCCCCAGATACATCCCTGTCTTTTGGGAACAGCGCGGTACAAATCCCATGTTGCAGTGATGCGGACTCCAGTTTGCAAAGAATCCCTGGCAGCGGGAGCTCCTTTAATGAATGCATCACTTGAAACCAAGTTCTCGCCATCTGTTCCACCCCTTCATTGCAGTGTAAGAAGAACCTATTTTGCAATTACATCCATTAAAAGGAAGAGATTTGTCATTTAATTGCATGTATGCATTTGTGATACAGTGCCACAGCTACTTTCCTGTTAGGGCTTTAAAAATCTCATAACTTCTGTGCTAAATGAGACAAGGAATGTGTAGTGCAAGGTACATGACGGGGAATGGTCGTGGTGTGCAGGTACCATGCACCGAGCGGTCCAACAACACAACGAGCACAGCTGCGGCACGGCGAAGCGCTCATCGCCTTGCTTTGCCATCCGCTGTTTAAGTTTCGCACATCCACGTTTCGAGTTGCTCACATCTTGCTGCCCACCCACCTCTACCACCCCCTCTCACATACTGACTTTTTCTTTTATTTTTTCTCCCTTTTTATTTTTTCTGTACCAGCTCATTGGGGCTCTGGAGCAGGATGAGCAGGCGCGTAGGCAGCGGCTGGCGTACAAAGTAGAGCAACTCATTGGTGCCATGTCTTTTGAGAGCTGAAGAAAGGCTGCGGTGCTCGCGGGCGGCAAAGGGCAGAGGATCGCACGGACTCTCGGGAATTCAGAGGGAGAACAAGCAGGAAAGGCGCTGGACACATCGAAATACCAAGGCTCTTCTGGAGGGAGCAGAGACTGGCCCCAGGACTGACTGTGCTCAACACCATCTAGGATCTGGTCTGAAAAGGCAGGAAGAGAAAAAGACAAAACATCTCAATCCAAGTCAAATCAAGAGGGATCGTTTTTTCAAGCATACATGGAAAGAAGGAACCTGGAAAGTCTGGATGTCTTCATGACTGCTGCTTTGCATGAAAATTGTTTGATGTATATTAGAAAATAAAACTTTATTTAAAGGGTTTTTTTAAAAAAAAAAAAAAAGAAAAAAGAAAAAAAAAGAAATAGTGCAAAAACCACAGAGGCCACAGAGATAATCCTGGCAGCAAGGTTCACCTCTGAATCCTGTCCTCGAGAGCCTCCCGGGGACGTGGCTCAGACACTCTGCAAACGGACTCTTACACCAGTTGGGAAGTCTGGAAAACCGAAATCATCTTCTTTTTGGGATCTTATAACAAATACGAGCACAAGTTTGCACCACACCTTTTTACACAAGTAAAATAGCAGTTTAGCCAGAAAATAGTTCAGTGGCTGAGTAACTTAGAGGCACTAGAAGGAACTTTACCCAAATTGCAAAACCATCAGATCATCCAGCCTGTCTTGAAATGCAGCTTTATCGATGTATTTATATAGTGTCAATATATATCTATTTTTTTTAAATCCCATTTACTGTTGAATGAGGAAAGATCTGATTTGAAATGTTTTCCCCTTTCCCAGCCCGCGTTGCTGGTTTCTGCAGGTACCATTCGAGCAGAAGCGTCCGGAGCTGGGGTGAACCCCCTCGGCCGCGTGTTGGTGGTGGTACCTGGCAGTCGCCTCTGATTTCTTGCAGTAAAACCCACCAAGCCCCCAATGTTTACAGTGAGCGATACTTGAACAGACCCGACGTCGCGAGAGGAGCTATTTATTGCTGTTGTGTTTGACTTGCAGAGCTGATGGGTGCAGGCTCCCTTGGAGGTTCCCTGCCAGCATTTGCGGGGTCGGGCACGGGACTTGTATTTCCACTGGGGAGGGGAAAGAAATCTTTGCTGTAGGCAAGGGAAAACCTTAACCAGCACTCCACGGGCCAGCTAGTGCTGCTGTCTTGTCTCTGTCTCGGCGTCTTGTTGTGATATTCGGTTCCTCGCTGGCCCCGACGGCACGTGTTCTTGTGGCCAGCGACAGGCACATGTTTGTCAGTGTTATTTCTTTCAAAGACACCAAAGCGTATGTGTGTCCCTTTGTAGGGTGCCAGGAGGGGAAGGAACGCTGTAAATATTTCTCTCTGTAATAAATATTGATATTGGTGCAGGCTGCAGTGGGGAGGACAGGGTGATGAGGTCTGATGCAAGTACAAGTATTGACTGCAGGAGCTCAGCAGTGGCAGCAAAATAGCTCCTGGCATCAGCTCAGCCCCAACTGGGCAGTGCCGTGCCGGGCTGGGACCTTAGTTTGTAGCCGGTGTGTGTTGAAGGAAAATCCATGTTCATATCCATCCCCCTCCTCTGCTGTTCCTGCCCAGAGGAGCCTGGGAGGATCCCCGTGGACTCCCCGTGCCCTGGGAGAGCCGCCGGATTTGGGCTCCAGACAAGGGGAGCCAGCAGCAGGGCAGGGGAGAAGCGAGCAGAGATACTCAGGAAACTTGTTGGTTTAATGACCCTTCAGTAAAAGCCATGCCAAGTCCGCTTTCTGTTGGTAATCCACTTGTGTGAGTTTCTCTGGGCCCTGGAAATACTCGGGAAGAAAATGCTAATGATCAACCTTGTGCAATAAGTTCTTGACATTTACAACAGCCTGAGCTTTGTAACCGGAGGGCTGGGATTTACCAAGATCTGCAGAGAGCCAGCAGAAACAGACGTACTGTCTGCCATCCCTTCCCAGGGATCCTTCTCCTGCACAGAGAAACTAATTGTAGAGACAGAAAATGTGCAAATGTCCCGGTGCCCTGTTCAAGTGGTGAAGGAGCCGTCATTGCAGCCAATAACCTGCCGTGCCCTTTGCTGGGGCATGATAAGGGATTGTGGGGTGTCAGGGTTTGAAATCCTCCAGCTCTTATTTTTTGCTGGTTTCTGTTCCTCCTGTGAGCGATTTTCAGATCTGCGTTCCAGTCCTGGTTGTTGTTCTGAGTATTCATATTCCAATCATTCACTGAATTCTTACGGTACTCTGAAACCCAAAGAAAGCCCTCTGAACAGTTTCCGAGCACTTCCAAATATTAGTCTGAACAGTTATTTCTATAAGATTCACCGAACATGAATACTGCCCAGAGCAAAGACCTGGCTGTTCATCGCGGTGGTGCCCTACAGCCCTTGTGGTTCTCTTTTCTTCGCGTCGGTTTGAGAAGCCTCTTCCCTGGGAAAGGGCTCTGCGTTCCGGATTATCCTGGAAGGCAATGATGGGAGGGGAAAAAGAGAAATAATTGCAGAGCCCAGAGGGATTGGTTTGTGAGCAAGGATTAAAAGAATCCAACACGTCCCAGCTGGCTGAACACGGGATCTGTATTCCGTGAATACAGGAGAGCACTGAGGAGGGAAGGGGATAACTGAGGGTTTTTTTCCGTGCTGGGGGAGGAATTTGAGCAGAGGAGGAAAGGGAAAGCAGCAGGAGCACTTTGCAAACCAGTAAGCTTTCAGACTTTTGACTGACCTCCGAGGGGAGCAGCAGAACCATCTCTTTTCCATCGGCTGAGCAGGCGTTGGGAGGATGGCGCAGGGAACGGCACGGTGCTGGCTGGAAGGGGCAGCCCATAAATAATCTGCCAAGCGTCTACTTATGGTGGTTGACATTAATTATGGATCTTTACAGGCAATTATGTGGAATGAAGCAACATATCCCCTCGGGGCAAAGCTTGTGATCTGTTGCCCGGTTTGCATCCAACTTTTCCGTTACTCCTTTGGGAAGATGAAGCCTCAGATCTCAAACTGGCATTTTGTTCACTCTTGCAGCAAACTGGACTTGAGGTTTGGATGGGAGGGGGCAGTGACTTTGCCTTAGATGAAACAATTTCACATCCCTCTCATTGCCCCCTTCCTCCTGCAAGGCCGGTTGGTGTTTTGATTCTCCAGTTCGCTTCGTTTCAGGTATTTCGACATCAAAGTGGGAGACGTCATTTTCCGGAATCTCTCTGCCTGGTGTCACTGCTTAAATAATTCCATTTGATCTTCTGCTCATGAGCTATCAAAGCACCCACTCCAAGGGGGAGCAAGGTGCTAATCAAATGCTTCTCCACCTTGAAAGCCTTTATTAAAAAACCATCTACGAGAGCGTAACTTGCCGGCAAGCTTGTCTCCACGCGAGCCCTGCTGTGGAGAGCCACGATGCTGCAGCCCACCAAAGTTCAGAGGACGTGGCTGTGAAGTGGTCCACGCTTTGCCATAAAGGATGAATTTCTGTTTAAAGGGAGGCAGGAGAGATCAGCACGGCCAAAGTGCTGGAGCCCCAGTGGGATCCAGCATGGACCAGTCTGCAGCTGCGTGAAGATCCACCATGGGAACCAGTGCTGGGAAACAAACCCCTGCCATGCCTCATGGCTCCTGGGCAGCATCCCCGTCAGAGGATTGTCCCCAAAGGAGGCTGGATGTGGCCGTGCCAGATGGCGGTGCCTTCCCGCAGGGTCTCGGTGCTGGGACACAGTGGAGATGGCGAGTGCAGCCGCTCGACACGATGCAACAGAGACCTTCATCACAGCAGTGCCTTCAACACACTGTCTTAAAATCCTAGCGGCCCGTCCCCACGCGCGTTCTCTCTCCTACCTTCAACTGGACTTCACCAAAAATGTCACAATGTAGGAAACAATGTGGGTGGGCACGTGGAGAACAAAAGCAAGAAGACTTAAAGCTCTGGCGTTGCATTCCTGCACGCTGCTGGCTCCGAGCACCTCAGTGTGAGTGGTTTAAGTCTGCGTGGAAAGGGTCAGAGCACTTCCCTCCTCCAGTGGGCACGACCTGCAAACACAGTCTTATTTCCAGAAGTCCCAAGCAGGCAGCAGGGATGAGGAGCACCAGCCTGCATGCTGCCTTGCCTTGTCCCCAGGGCAGCAGGGTGGCAAAGGGCAGAGTCCCAGCACGGTCCCAGTGATGCTCGAGGCACTGTCCCAGCCTGTGCCTCGAGCCGGTTCCCTGGCAGCAGCCCAGCCACATCCTTGCCTGTCTCTGGCACTTCTCCATCCAGTTTGCAGTGCTGCCAGAGCTCACCTGTGGCAGGGACTCTGCTCACCAAATGAAACTAAGATAGTCGGACTTGAATAAGCTGGGACATCAGGGAAAGCTCACGAGTGACTCTACCTTGGAGAGAAGAAAAAAATATTCAGAGAAGGATAAATAACTGACATCAAAGATGCATTAAAATGCCACAGAGCTTCAGCCATCCTATTCCAGAATTGCATTTGTACCGTAAACCACAAGCCAATAACGCAGGGAGCTGCGATGTTGTATATAGTTGCGTTCTAGGTAGAGCTGGGTGAGCCGTCCCGTCTGGTCAGCGAATGTGTCCTCGGTGCAGACTCCTGCATCNNNNGATGGCGGTGCCTTCCCGCAGGGTCTCGGTGCTGGGACACAGTGGAGATGGCGAGTGCAGCCGCTCGACACGATGCAACAGAGACCTTCATCACAGCAGTGCCTTCAACACACTGTCTTAAAATCCTAACGGCCCGTCCCCACGCACGTTCTCTCTCCTACCTTCAACTGGACTTCACCAAAAATGTCACAATGTAGGAAACAATGTGGATGGGCACGTGGAGGACAAAAGCAAGAAAACTTAAAGCTCTGGCGTTGCGTTCCTGCACGCTGCTGGCTCCGAGCACCTCAGTGTGAGTGGTTTAAGTCGGCATGGAAAGGGCCAGAGCACTTCCCTCCTCCAGTGGGCACGACCTGCAAACACAGTCTTATTTCCAGAAGTCCCAAGCAGGCAGCAGGGATGAGGAGCACCAGCCTGCACGCTGCCTTGCCTTGTCCCCAGTGATGCTCGAGGCACTGTCCCAGCCTGTGCCTCGAGCCGGTTCCCTGGCAGCAGCCCAGCCACATCCTTGCCTGTCTCTGGCACTTCTCCATCCAGTTTGCAGTGCTGCCAGAGCTCACCTGTGGCAGGGACTCTGCTCACCAAATGAAACTAAGATAGTCGGACTTGAATAAGCTGGGACATCAGGGAAAGCTCACAAGTGACTCTACCCTGGAGAGAAGAAAAAAATGTTCAGAGAAGGATAAATAACTGACATCAAAGATGCATTAAAATGCCACAGAGCTTCAGCCATCCTATTCCAGAATTGCATTTGTACCGTAAACCACAAGCCAATAACGCAGGGAGCTGCGATGTTGTATATAGTTGCGTTCTAGGTAGAGCTGGGTGAGCCGTCCCGTCTGGTCAGCGAATGTGATGGGAGTGCAGACTCCTGCATCACCCCAGCCTCCTCCCAGCCTTCGCCCAGGGCCACCAAAACCAGTGGGTTGGAGGCCAAAGGCAAGGTGCTGGTGACAGCTACAAGGTCACCCAGCACTCATGTGGACAGGATGCTTTTTTCTTTTTTTTAATTAGTCATTTGGTGGGGAAATAATCAGATTGAGAGATGCCAGTGTGTGCTGTGACGGAGGTGCCATTTGGGATCCGCTGAGCAACCCTGAATGTGCAGTTTCCATGTAGGTTGTTCAGATGAGTTTTGAAGGGGAGGAGGATGGGAGTCTTCAAATCGATTTTCGCCACGTGGAAGGCTTTGCGCAAAGCCTCTGTTCACCGTGAAGATTCCCCACCTTGGGGTGGTGGTCCTGGTCTGGGCGAGGCACGGCAGTGGGGTAGTGTCCCAGCTGCAGGGACCTGTTGCCTTCCCAACTTCCCCGCGGGCACATGTGCAGCAGAAAGCTCCGTGTCCCCAGCACGTGCCCTGCAGCCCAGGGGTGGGAGATGGGAGGCAAAGGCAGCGGGGCAGCAGGGGACAGCAGAGCCTGACCGCTCCCTTGCTGGAAGAGCAGCTCTCCTGGGTGTCTGCACCGGTGCTGCTGCTCGGTTGTGCCAGGAGCAGCTCAGCTGCAGCTGAAGGTGTTTTGGCCGCGCTGTGTGTCTGTGTGCGTGTTGTTTGAGATCCCTGTTTGCCCCCGTGTTACCCGTTCCTCCTTTTTCTTTGTAAAAGTGAAATATAATACTGAACAGATAGACATTCCTGCAGCACATAAGAACATGCTCAGATGATCTGCAGGGTCCGTCCGGTCGCATGGACAATATCCCAAACTCTCTGGGCCTCCTGAGGCTGCCAGATGAAATATGAAATCTCCCGTATGGCCTTTCCTTTGAGATTTTTAATACCTCCGTTTCAAATGAGCTTGGAAGTTTATGCAACAGCTTCTCCATCAGGTGTGTGCATCTCATGGACCGGACAGCAGAAGGATGCACCTGCAAGAGGAGCTGTCGGAAAGTAAAAGAGCTGATGAGCTGATTTTGCCACGTTATCTCATAGCTTCAGAAGATACTGCAGTAAAACATCCTCCTCTTACTGATGAGCGTTCCTGTGTTAATGGCACCTTGGGGGCTGTTACAGCGGAAAGCAGCGAGGGGAAGGGAATGTACAGGTACTAAAACTTCTGGAGTCCCCAAAAATGTCACAGAATGTAGAGATATCAGCCATGGAACAGATTCTGATTTCTTCTGCCCCCTTCCTTAAAATAGCCACGTGCCAGCTTTAGGGGATTTGTGTATTGGCAGGAGGAATGAACCCATGTGTATCCGTACCCATTCCACCTTCCCCTTCTCCGCCTCCTCCCCTCCCCGTTATACTTGACACACTGGAGTTCTGTATTATATTTTTTTTTTTAAGATGATTGTCTGTTTTTTTGTTGTTTTTACAAGTGTTGTGGAAAAAAAAATGTAAGAAAGTTTAAGTATTTAAAAATGTTCCAAGGAAAAAAGGGGGTTTTGTTATTATTCTAATATATTATTGTGTACCTATTGTAAATATGAAACACTCCTATTTTGCAAGCCAAGGACTCACTTTGTACTGTTGTTATATATAAATAAAGTTTACTGGTTAAAAAAGCCCTCCTGAGTGGGTCTTTGTTTTCTAACAGGTGGCATGTGGCGTTCATTGCATAAGCTGAGTATACTGGTGGGAAATGTCACACCAGCACCGAACCACACCAGCAATAAACAGGTAACTGGAAATCTGGAAATAACCCCTGCTCAGAGAAGGGGGTGCAGCTGGGCTGGCTGGGGGTCTGGGCTTGCCCCTGGCTTGCAGCCTTTGTGAAAGCAACTTCTACCTTTGCAGCAATGAAAATTTTTCCAGTAATCGCTGAAAAGCAGAGGGCAGTGGATGCAGGGAGGGTCCAAGGGACGGAGTGATGCTGCTGCACGGTGACCTGCAAGGCTGTTGCTGTCCTTGCTGGCCTCTCTGCTCCTGGAGAGCTGTCAGTGCAGCATTTGAGCATCCTTGCTAAATGGCCTCAAGCTCCAAAATGTCCCGCGGACGTGCTAGTTCATCATCTCAGAAAAAGGGGCGGAGGACTGAGCTGTCTCTGCAGGACACTGATGCTCACAGGCAGCAGGGACACGTGGGAGGGAGGGAACGGCTCTTCCCCTCTCGTTAGGGCAGGAGCAGCAAACGCTGTTTACAAATAAAAGGCCTGGGTGAGTTCTTCATGTTTTCCACTCCTTGAAATTATTCAATCCTTACGGTAAAATGCGTTTGCTTCCATTTCAGAAATTCAAGCTCACGTTTTAGCGAACGCCGAGAGGCATCCGCGGAGTCGTGGGAATCAGCGAGTGACTTCTCCAGCAGCTGTCTGTCAACTTTAATGGCCAATATGGTTGCAATTACAGCGATGAACTTTCTCTAACAGCCCAAAATTAGTCTGGATGATGATAAGTGACAGAAAAATGGAGACCCTTAAGGAAGCATTAAAAAGGAAACACGGGGATGTGGAACAAGAGGTCTTGCTGCTTTTCCTGTAGGATCTCAGGGTTTTTTCGTTCTAAATTAGGTACTAAAGAGGAGATATCTAACCCAGAAGGGGAAGGCACGGCACACTGGATCACAGCGGGGAGTTCAGCGCTGCCCCAAGATGTGGTTTTTGTGCAGACACTTGACACGGAGGCTGCTTGTTTTAGTGCAGCGCTAATGGGGTGATGGGGCTGCTCCTGTCTGAACCTAATGCAAATACATCATGTCAGCACAGCTCTGCTCCTCAGGCACCTTCATTTTATCTTATTTTCCTCAAATTGAGAGCAGAGCTTGACATGAACCTTAGGAATGCGGTTGGGCTACATCCTGCCATCTCCCACTTCAAACCAGAACATTTTAACCTCGGCTCGATCCCACGGGCTCTCTTAGCCCTGATGCTGGCGGTCCTGTAACCATCCCAGTGCTGAACTGGGGGCTGGCAGCCTGATATTG
Organism: Syrrhaptes paradoxus; assembly: GCA_013400615.1. Classification (NCBI taxonomy): domain Eukaryota; kingdom Metazoa; phylum Chordata; class Aves; order Pterocliformes; family Pteroclidae; genus Syrrhaptes; species Syrrhaptes paradoxus. The sequence goes on along the minus strand of VZTO01016661.1, from coordinate 143,853 downwards.
AGTGAATTTTCACCTGATTTGTGGAAGTAGGGAAAAAAAATAGATTTTTTTTTTCATTTGTGCCTTGGGTTAGTCTAAATTTATACCAAGAATAAAATAAGAACTGAAGTGAAGTTCCCAGAGCTTTCCTGTGGGCTGGACGGGTGGGGTACAGTATTTCACAGGGATGCTGATCTCTGTGCTGACCTGCTCATGGCTGCTGCGTTGGACTGGAGACACTGGAGGCAGGCGGTAGGATGCTTTTCCACTACATGTACAACCTTTGAGACGTTATTGACTCCTCCAGCTCAGCAAAGGCGAAAGAAATTTCAACGTGAATCGACAGCATTGACCGTGGGGTCATTTGTATTCATTTGCACCTTGTTAATATATTTAATATAATAAGTATACTCAGTTAGAAAATACATTTTATCTGGCGTGCGCTTTGCAGGGCTTTATCAGCACTGACAAGGTCAAGTGGTGCTTAGCGAAGGTTATATAAAATGCAGATGGCTTGGATCCCTCTGTCATTTTCCATGTCCAACGCAGAAGAGTGAAGAGCCCACAGACACCCTTTGGAAGGCAGCACTGAAAACCCAGGGCTGGATGTCGCTCTGGCGAGGCTGTGGATCTGAGAAAATGCTCCTCCAAAAAGCAAAAGCTGCTGCCACAACGTTGACCAGCTCTGCCGACTGCCCCGGGGTGGTTTTTCTCTCTGAAACAGCAGCAAAACAGCTTTCAGTCTCCGTCCCCCCACGTTAGCTTTGTCTGTGCTCACCCTCTGCCTCCCCCAGGCCAGCTTTTATCTCACCACCTGAATACATGGGATTGCCTGTTGCTTAATCGCCATCGCTCCGTAAATAGTGGGAAGGATTCTGGACGTCCTGGAGCTGCCTTTTCAAGCCTGGTTATCAGGGCGAGCTAATGGAGGTGACACTTCCAATTATCAAATACAGTCCTGGCATCAATATTGACCTGTTTGAATTCTTTTCTCCTCTCTGAATGCTTAGCTAGAGGGTGACATGTAATTGTATGTGATCAGACAGTTATTTTAAACCTGCAATAATAACCATAAAACCTATCACTTTTTATTCCAATAAGCACGCGTGCTCTTGTTATATTTAAGTGTCTAACTCACACATTTGTAATGGAAATTTCACCTAGTGTGCGTTGGCCACTGAGAACATCCCTAAGAGCCACGCTGAAACCTCTCCTCCCAGATCCAGAGTTGTTTTCCTGGGACCTGTGAAGCGCTGATGTCGCTACTGGGGGCTGCTGGTCTGATGGGGATGAAGAGTAGATAATTAATGTAGAGATCTATTCTGCCTGCTCCAGTATATAGATTTGTTTGTGCAGACAAGTGTTTACAAAACAATGTGAAAGTATCGTAACACGATATAAAATAGATGTACAGCGTAATATTGTCACTTCATCATTAACTCCAGTGAAGGAATCTAATTACAGACGTTCAATGCTGCCCTATGGCAAAGTGTCTAAGGGAAGGAGGATAGCCAGGCTTAAACAACTCAGGTGAAAATTAACTGCATGGTAATATTTGATAACCCAGAATGACTCCACCAGCTTGTCTGGGTGTTAATGAGTGGGGCTGTTCTTTTCACCTGTGATTACTGGAGTTTATGACTGCCATTTCGCCTTATTGCTCCTGGAGACAGCCTTGTCTATGGCCTGAGCGCCAGGAATAATGTTTNACCCCAGCCTCCTGGGGTTTCAAACAATCAATACCCGCCATTGACTCCTGCAGTGGAGAGAGTTCTCCTCCCCTGCGGATCACTCCCAGCTTTCCTGCTGCCTTGCCATGGGAGCAACCTGCCTGCCTCCATCCCCTCGGAAAAATCCAACGGAGCTGCCGCCATCCCTTCTGCAGGTGCTGGGAGAGGTAATTACATTTGGAGAGCCTGAGATGAAAGGCAGTGCAGAAGCACCAGGGACTGATACCTTCATTAGCCGAGTCCCCGCTGGGTGCCGGGTGGCTCTGGACACACGCACCCCTCGTGCGAAGGTGGCAGCGGGTGGCCTGGGAGCTGCACGGGGCTGGCTGGCTCTGCACGCCCGCATTGGCANTTTTTTTTTTTTTTTTTTGCTGTATTCAGCTTTCACAAAAGGAAGTGTTGGGATGATCTCAAGGGGAGAGTTGCTCTTCTGTGGGTTTTTAAGCATTCTGACGTTCATTTGATTTTTGCAGAGGGAACCTGCCATCTCTCTGAGCTCCCCACAAAGGCATCGCCTCAGGCTGTACAGGAGTTTATAGACTAGGTCACAGACTTCATGCATGTTTTATATGTGCTCAAACAGCATTTTAGCCTTTGACAAGCACAGGTCAGAGTGGCAGCACCCTGCCCGGGAGGGAAGAGGCTCAAGGCTAGTCGCACAGAACAAATGCACCAAACAAATGGATCAAGCGCCAGAAATGCTCAAATCCACTTTGGGAGGGAACTCAAAGGATCGCTCTGCGCATGATCTGGCCTTTTTGCCTACACGGGCAGAAGCAGGAGGGTGGCCAGATGCTTCCAGAAGGACTATAAGCTCTGCAAAGTCATGGACCTGGCCAGCAGCTCCTCTCATGCTAATGGGTGGGATTCACCTCTCCTGCTACAGATACATAAAAGAGATCAGTGCTTCTAGAAGATGAGGCACCTCAGCTGAGCTGAATCACCCTCTGGAGATGCTGTAATTCCCTGTCTGGCACAGGAGAGCGGTATTCCTCCCGCCGGATCCGGAGCGGCAGGGCTGGCACGGCAAGGCGGTAGGAAATACATCCACTGTGGTCTCAGCACTGTACTAATTGCAGGTCTCAAACAAATACCTCATTTACACACACACTGATAAATTGTCTGCCTTTTGACACAGAGCTGTTAAGTGGGGAGCTCTGCGGGAGCTGGCTCCCAAGGATGCGCCTGAAACAAGACGAAATCTCTTTCTCCACCTGCAGAGGAGCCAGCCGGTGGGGAAGCGAACACCCCAGCACACGGGCTGGAGGATTAGCAGTTTGGTAATGGATATGGGTTGAGTAATAACCTGTGGAGTGATTAATATGGATATGATTTTTGGATTAATAAGGATGCAGCAGAGCTGTCTGCTCAGGAAAGCTGTTTGCAGTCGCCAGTTCGAATGCAGTGACCGTTACCTTAATGCTGTGATTAAATCCACATTTAAGACACCTCATTAAATTAGAGTGTAAGAGTGAATTCTTATAACCCACAGCAAGAAATATATTGAGGCCTGGTGGGTGAAGAATGCAAGAAGATGCCTGGAGAGCTGGGAACGTGCCTTCCAGCTGCTGTGGGCCAGCCTGTCCTAGCACGTAGCCCTGCACCCAGGCACGGTGTGCAGGCATTTCGCTGCCAGCTCCTTCACCCCTGTCGTTGGATCTGCTGCCCTCCAGCACAGCTCCCGGCCATGGCCACACAGACACGAGTCACTTCTCTGCAGCTGTGTCACCATCACTGAACTCAGATCAGCTGCAGGACAAGTCTTGAGCAAAAGCATCTGCTGTGCACCCCAGGCGTGGGGTTCCCGAGACCTTCTGAAGTGGATTGAGTTTGCCCATCTCTGCTGAGCCCTGAAAACGGGGGTGTCCTCCTCACTTCAAAAGGCGCTTAAATGAACAGACGAATCCCTGACCTGTCTGCAGAGCACTGACCTAGAAGAGAAGGAGACTTTCAGCTGCCTTATTACCTACCCTGCAGCTCAGAGCTACAGATCACGTCACCCTCAATTGCCTTTCATTGCTCTCAGGATGAAAGCGGCGTTTGGCAGAGGGGATTTGAGAACCGAGCGATGGCAAATCCTTCCCTGCCTCCACCATCCTCACTCCAGCGCAGGCAAGTACCGCTCCCACCCTGCCAGCATTGGGGGGGACCCACAGCTCTGCCCAAAGCTGGGGCCAGCCCTGCACACGTGTGTGCCCACACGCACATGCCCACTGCGTGTTTGTAAAACAATCGTTTTAATTTTCTGGTTGGCTTGGCAAATCACAGCTGCTCCTTCCCCTGAGCTCCTGAGCACATTTGCACAGGTTCCCATTTACATACAGTAGGGCTTCTCATTTCCTTCGCACCGCATGGTTCACAAATAAGCCATCTGAAATATTGCAGATGGCCAGGACGGGGAGCGGGGTGTGGGATACTGGGGGGAGAACAGAGCCCAGCCCACAACATGGATAACACACGTTCTGCCTAATGCCAGAGCCCAGGTTTGTTGTGGCTGCCCCGTGATGGAGGATTACACGAGGGTTTTGCTCTCCACTTATTTTTGCTTTAACTCAATGGCTTCGCATTTACCGAAGCTGAGCCAAGGTGCTTGAGCATTAATTGATTCTTGCTGCTGAGCGAGGCTCATTAAACAGCAGCGTTGGGGTGCGCGTGGCAGCTCACAGAGGCAATAATGAGCAGGACAAGAGGGCCAGGACCGAAACTCCTCTCCTCCAGCATCTGTTATCACAATTACAACCCCGACACCGCAGCAACAGCCACCCAACGCACACCCACACGCACAAAAGAGCCTTATTAAACAAACAGCTGTCCCCAACACCCCCGGTCAGGGAAATGACAGGGATTCTGCAGCCAGCAACACCCCGCAGCTGGGTTAATTACCGCTGTTGGGGAGAGCGCTGGCCCCCCAGACCCGACACATCTCTAGGGGGGGTCTGGGGGTGTCACCTCTCCAGCAGCAAAACCTCTGGGGTGCTGGTTGGGGGTCCCCCCGGCCGGGGCAGAGTCGTTAGCGTTCTGTAGTGATTAATCTGGTACAATTTGTGCATATGGTGTAATTACGGGGATAATTTATGCACGCGATGATGGCAGCGGAGCTCGCTTGCTGATGGTCCCCGGTTCCCCATCACCCCCCGGGTGTCCCCGGCCGGGGGGAGCGGTGACCCCCAAGGGAGGAGGAAGGAGGGGGACACCCGCCGTGGGACCGCCACCCGGGGCTGGTTAATGCGGGGACCGGGGGGAGGAAAAGCGGGAGCGCGGTGGGGCTGCGGGGGGAGCAGGCTCCAGCTCCCGGCCAGCGCTCCGCCTGCCATCTAGTGGCTTTTCCAGGTTTGTTTTGTTATTTTTTTTTTCCTGGATGCACACCCAGCTCCCGGAGCAGTTCTTACAGCGCTGCGGATCACCTCCGAGCTGGGGTAGAAGCGAAGAGCTGGCCAGGCTTTGGGGACATCAGAGGGACATCAGGCAGCAGCAGATTGCAGGGGATTAGCGCTGGGTGGGGAGGGAAACCGGACCTGCGTTTGTGAAGCACTTTTCTGTATCTTGTCTGGTTCATCTTCTTATTGTTTGTGCCTCGGATGGGTTTCTGACCCCGTGCACACAGACAATGAAATGCAATCCTTTCTGTCTGGTTAAGAAGATGTTGGTGATGAATTCAAGGAGTCTGGGTCGTTAATTGTCGGAGATGCCCTGGCTTTGCAAGACAGTTGTGTTCTAATATGCTGGTTTGTAGTGATGTAGCAGGGCAAATGGTAAACAAACAAATCTCCAAATCTATATGTAGAGGCAGTGGTTTGTAAATGGACTGGCTTTAAAAGGATCTGAAAAGCTTGTCCTGTCCCGAGACACGGCTCTGTATTTTTCTGCTTCTGAGCTTTAGGGTTATTGCCTTATTTGAAAAAGAAATGCAGAAAGAAGCACAAACTTGGTGCCTAGTTTAAAGGGCCTGGGATGTGGTCCTACCCCAAAATGCTCTAGAGATTTGGGATCAGTCCTTTCGGGCACCGAGATGCTGTGCACCCCAGCACTGCGCAATGTCAGGAGCTGGGCAGGCAGCATGCCAGGGGCAGCCCCTGGTAGGAATGTTTGGGTGCTGGGAGAGGTGACCCCGGTCCAGCTGGGGTGGAACACCCGCGGAGCGCAGGATTACAGCCACAGCTCTGCGAGGACCGACTGTTGCTGCTGCAGAAGTGAGGCTTGTTAAGTGAGTGGGATAAAGGGTGTTCCAGCAAAAGGCTGCCCACGGGCTGCTCTGCGCACACATAAGCACGGTGATCGTTCAGCTCATCCCTGCCCTGGCGATGGCTGCTTTTCTCTGGTGAGTGATGGAAGCCTCTGTATCGAGTTTGAAACAGCTTGAATTCCCTGAAGGGAACACGCCGTATAAATGCACAAGAATCCTGTTTCCAGTCTGGCTCTGTGGTGGTGTTAGGCTCTGGAAAGCACAGGCATCAGAATAAATGTGACTGTCTTAAAGGCGGCTGATGATGCAAAGGTCAAAAAAAAAATGTGATTGACGAGGAGAAAAGTACATGCTAATATTTCTCCAGGAGGAAAAAATAATTACATATAATGGGTGTAATATTCCAAAAGAGCTAGCACATATGGTGAGTGATGCCAGCATTTTAAAGGCACTTAAGCCTTAAATTTCCCCTTGATAGAAGTTATGTCACTCTCACACAGTGCATCACACTGACATGTTTTATGGACAAAGTGTCACGCAAACATCCCCAAAGGAGAGCTGAAATGCCAGCGTAAACTGCAGCAGGAGGATGGTGACCAGCTCCCTGCTCGGGGCTCACGGCTCTCTCCGGGGAAGCCTCTCCTGCTTCTTGGGTGCTGGCCATTCATTTCCTTCTGAAAGGTGTGCTTGGCATGGGTCTGGGCAGAAGGATTGTGCCTTCTGTAGGGTTTTATTGTTGTCCATTTTCCTACAAGCAAGGAAAAAAAAAGAATTTCCCCTTTCTGCTCTGCCTTAGGCAGTCAGCAGCTGGTTTTGATCATTATCAACAGCATCACACCCTCAGCTTGGACATGTCCAAGGGTGGGACCCTTATAAAGCCTGAGCTTGCCTTTTGTCCAAGCTCAAAATTTTTGTCTCAGAGCTCTGTGTTGCGAAATGAGGAATAGAGGTTGCTACAAATTCAGCGCTTGAGGCAGGGAAGGGCACAGGATGCAGGGCTGAGGATGCAGCAGCGTGCTGGAGCACCAAGCACCCACCCCGGCAGAGCAGCTTTGTGTCTGAGCAGGGAGATGGAGCATCAGAAACCTCCTGATTTATTGGTCTCTAAACTGGGTGCACAAAAAAATCAGGATAGTAATCAAAGTGATAAACTTTACAGTTCTCTATCACAATGAAATAATTGTTCTGCCTGAGCATCATTATCCTGCCATTTTTTTTGGCTCCCATGTCACTTACTGAAAATAAAGGCTCGCTTCTTCCATTATAATGAGCTCCAGTTTCAATAATTCACAAGGTTTTTTACTGGGCTTTATTTTTTAATCTTCATCGCAAGATTATAAAATTTGTGCCACTCCTCTAAGTGTTACTGAAGTATCAGCAGAAGGCAAGCACGGATTTGCTGCAGTTCGTTTACTGGGCTTTTCCTGTGCTATGTTGGAACTTATCATTATTATTATTATCATTATTATTATTATTATTATTATTTTCCGCAGTAGCTACTACTGGGGGAAGACTAGGACTGGGAGGACAAGATGGACCAGGCTTGGGACAGAATTTGGGCCACAAAGATACCATCCAGGCTGTTGGTTTGGAGAGAACAATTTCTCTTCCTGATCACTTTGTGACCTGGAGAAGTTTCTGAAGCAGTGTAATCCTTGCACAATTATTCTAGGCTAAAGAAATGCCATTTTTTTCTCTCTCTCTTCTATCGTTTCTTCCTGGTTTTGATGTATGGTACTTCCATAAGTGCTCTGTACGTACATATTTAACTTTCCATATACAAAGTTCTGTCTGTCTTCAGGAGAAGGATATGGAATTTTTGTGTCATTAATCTGGTAGCATCTTGAATTATGGTGCTGTTTCTGAAAGTTTTCTTCATATATATGAAATGATTATTTGACAGAAGAGCATTCCATGTTGTTGGAATAATTATAGTGCTCTTTTAATACATCAATTTGATCTGTTATCACGGGTTCTTTGAAATACTGGATAATTACATAAATAATTATGAAACATTCTATCAATGCATCTTGGTGGAAAGTATTGCTGCTGATCTTTGATAAACACAGAACAAAAATTGCATTTGTGAAAGGAAGGGGGAATCCATGGCACCGTGCTGAACAGGCTGTTCCCCTCTGCACATACCTGAACACCTGGCAATCCAAGCATCACATCAAGATGCTTCCCTTCTCTCTCCTTTCGGTTTCTGAATTGCCATGATCCTCTTTTTGCAATGGCGCCTATGAAATGACTTTTTTCTTCTTTTTAAGAAACAAACCAGAAATTTATATGAATATTTGTGGGAGGGTTCAGGAAGCCTGAGAAAAGAGGTCTTCTTAATTTGGGAGTAGTGGGGGAAGGATGCCCCAGTGCTGTGTTGGTGGCCCAAGCAGGGGATGGACAGGAGAGGGTCCGTTGGATGCTGGAGCTGCAGCCCAGAGTGTCTGGAGTCAACACTTCTGGCCAATTCCATGAGAATATCTCAGTGCTTCGAACCAGGGAGTCCTTAAACATTTGACTGGGGAGCATCTGAGAGCATCTCTAGGGTTTGACTGAAATGTTCTTTCCTTTGTTCCAACTTCTCTGCAGCCCCCACCAGCGTGGAGCCCCCCACCAGGGCTGACCCCCTCCCCGTTTTGGGGGGAGCAGCTGGTGCTGGCGGCTGAGCAGTCCATCACGGCCCCGCGCCGCTGTCACCGGGAGACACGGCGGAACGAAAACAAAAGACGTGACAAATTTGTCCTTTTCTCTTCTATAATTAACCAAAATATCTCGTGGTGTAGCAAAGCATGGCTCCTAATTAACAGACAGGCGAGAGGCTATTTTTAAAACCCAGACCCCCAGTAATTATATTTGCAGCAGAGAATAATATTTCAGTCAAACGCGACAGACAGTGAGCCAAGCTCCCTTGTGAGGCAATTAATATTTCACACCTGCCAAGCAAACCAGCAGCGGGGAGAGAAGGGGACGGCACTGAGGAGGGGACGGCACTGAGGAGGGGACGGCACTGAGGAGGGGATGCTCTGCTGGGGAGGGGATGCTGTGCTGGGGACGGGGGCTCTGCTTACATCACAGAAGACCAAAAATCCTTCACTTGGCTGCACAATGTGAAGTAGCACTTGCTGCTGTTGACAAAAAGGAGATGGTCAAACTGGGCATCAGCACACCAGCTCTGGTTCAGGAGAGGCTCTCGGGGAGGCTGTGTCCCATCCCAGCCTGGCAGGAAAGGGAAGGGAAATAGGCAGAAACATTGACAATAACTTGGGAAGTAGTCTCCAACACCAAGACAGTGAGCCCTGTCTCTTCCATCATAAAGTTATTTTTCTTTTACTGGTCCCAGCAAGGCACTGGGCAGCTGGAGGAAGCCGTAATCTTGCGCTCGACGGCTGCACGAGTCCTCCAGTGCCCCTGGGCTCTGCCAGTTGCTCCGTGTGCTCGTAATGGATGTAACTGCACCTCTCCTGTGAGTTGTACATATTAGCATCTTCATTTTCCCTGTTATGGAGACAAAAGCATGTATTTTCCTTCCCACTGTTTTTGCTGTTGAGGATTAATCTGCCCATTAATGGATAATCTGTCAGTGTTTAGATGCATTGAAGTTGGGAGGAGATTTACTGGCTTGTGATACCATCTGCTTTATTAGAAGGGTTTGAAAACCCGGCGTTCAATTTGTTCTGTAGGGTCTGACAACAGATTATTCTCTAGATTCTAAAATAATTAAGTAAGCCAAAAAACAGAGAAAATGGTGACGAGGATGGGTAGAGGGAGGAGTGGCAGCTCTTGACCTGCCCTTGGGTAGGAAGGACTCTGTAGAGCATCCCAGGCTGCGGAGCTTTGCTGCTGTGCTTTGCTCTTGTGCATGGTGACAAAATGCCACCAGAAGCATGGCTGGGAATGCATGGAGCCAGCAAGCCGGAGTCCAGAGCATAGCACAGCCATGATTTGTCTCTGATGATTGGTAGTAATTACAAAGTTTTGTGTTTAACAAAGAAGCTGGTAGCTGGGAGGTGGTTGTGTTCCATAGTTTGCTCTAAATGCAGAGCAACACGCTGGGGACGGTGCCTGAATGCTGCAGCACTGAAAGTTCCCCTTGCAGACCATGGAGGAATCTGGCTCAGACAGGGGACTCCATTGACCTCCCGCCACCGTCCTAATGAGAAAAGATGATGGTAGAACTCCAGGGGGAAAAAAAAGCAAACAAATCTTCTTTCTTCCATAAAAACAAACGAACAAACCTGTAACAATTAATCTGAAACCATCTAGAAGAGGTCCCAGGAGAGGGCTTGCATTTCCAAAGCGCTCTCTGAAGCACTTCTTATAAGTAATGGAGCCTCAGCCTCCACGTATCGATCGTGTGCCCTGTGTCACCGGAGCGCTTTAGCTAAATGATGCGGCGTCACTTCTCATCACCAAAGCTCTCCCTAAGATTACAAATGCTGCGTCCCAAAGGGTCAGAGGAAAAGTTCTCAGAGGTGGGAAAAAAAAAAAGTTGCTTTATAGGATTCGTCATCCCAAACTTACTGTGCAAATTCCATCAGTCCTCTAACTGCCCTACCAAAGTCATGCTGAGCAGCACTAAAAGCCATGCCCCTTGCAATTCTCCTTGGGATATGGTGGGAGAACACAATTCCCGTTACGGCAGAGGCCGTGCACTGCTGGCCTGCTTACGGAGCTGCAGTTGGTCCAGCTGCATCCCTTGGATGGTGCAGAGAGGTCGAGCAGTGTGGGCACCATCCCCGCTGCATCTGGGCACGGGGCTGCCCGTGACCCCGCTGTGGTGACATCCTGAGCATGGAGGGGACAAAGGTGCTGTGCCTGGAGAGCTGTGCTGGGGCCTGAAATCCTTCCTGCAGCTCTGGGAAAAACCAAAGTTATTAGCTCTCTGTTACTCTGGGAAGTTTATTCATCTTGGTCCTTTCAAATGCATCTTTTATCACCTCATAAATAGATGGGGTATCTTCTCCCTAGATCATCACAATTCTGAGAATACAGGTTTGGGATTGTGTCCACAATTTGGATGTCTCTTCTATGCTGCTTCTTTAGCTGGACCCTATCAATAGCATTCGATGAGATAGACACGCTGTAATTTGTATGATAAAATAGCACTACAGCTGCACATGCTAATGCTGTTGGATGTTTATATTTTAATGCAACTGTCCTGTAATGCCTCCTCCATGGCAAGAGCTGGGCTCCTCAGATGTCCCTCGCTCCCATTCCCGGGAGGTTTAACTGGATAGCATCTGATTGCTTATGCGCTTTGATTTTCAGTGGTACTGGAAGCTTTTTGTTCTATTATTCACTGTAGGTCTGTGTTGTCTGCGCTTATTATGTGCCATCAGAAGGCACCTGGGAGTCTGCAGCCTTCCCAGCCACTCCTATTGTACAAACACATCAATAAATAAGTGGTGTCTGAATTTAGCTGTGTGCTCAGAACTGTTAGCAGAGCCCTGTCATCTTTTCAGGTCAGCCAGCGCTGCAGTTGAAATAGTTTTGCTGTTGCGTCCTTCTCTTTAGGAGACAACCAAAGAAGTGGCTCTTAGATTTCTGTTTCATTTTATTTATCCCTGTAAGACCAAGGACATGACTCTAAAATCAAAACAAAGGGATATTTTGAATGCGGGCCGTTACAGCTTCCAGTGCGGCGGGGCAGCAGCAGCAGCAGGAGTTGGTAATGACGGAGGATGCTCCTGTCTATGTATTTGAACAAACCCTCCTTTGAAAAATGGAAAGACTCATACCTCTGGGACCTCATTTCCTCGCTAGAAAACAGCAGCACTTTATTATCAGCAATTGCCGGGGTGGAGATGAGAGCCCTTTGCAGTCCTTTTCCCCTGGTGCTTTTAAAGATGCCTTTCACTGCTGCCACTGATGAGTTTTACATCTCATCTGATGCTTCAGTAACACCTGGCACTAACCTGATATTTACTCAGAGTAAAAGCCATTCCTTTATTTCCTAATTACAGTTTGGGTTTCTCTCGGAGAGACACCACCACAGTTTTTAGGCTGTACTCACTTCATACAAATGACAGCCAGAAGAGGTGGAAATAAAGAAATAAAGACAGTGCACACCTTTTTTTTTTTTTCCTCCCCCCATGGCCAGTGTTGCTTCATCAGCGACCCCCTGCACCTCCTGAGAGCAGCTACACCAGGTACCGCTCAGGCACCGTTCACTTGGTCCATCGAGAGCGGACTTGCTGCATCCTGCTGATGGATGGAGGGTCCAAGCAATGAATCCTGCTCCCGTGTTCATATGACACCCATAAATGGGAGAAATAAATTGCAATCAGCAGTCTGCAGATCTGGATGGAGAAGCTAATCTTTGTACTAAATTACGAGACTTATGCTTTAATGATTTTTATTGGTGTTTGGTGGAGCTGCTGTTTATTATAGTTAAGTACTTTGGACGGAGCAGCAACACAAAGCAGTCAATGAAATCAGCCGGGTTAATGCGACTCCTATACAGTCCCGAAGCAGTGATGGATAGTAACAGAAATATGACTGGTTCATCTCTGCCCTCTCCTCTTCCTTGTCTCATGTTCTGCAGCTGCTCCTCACTCTTTGTGTATTCAAACGGGGGAAACCCAAGGGCAGGGGCGAGGCGCTGGGGCTGCAGAGCTCCCTGACACCGCTCCTGTGCGGCCCGTGGTGAGATACCATCTCCATGGATCTCGCTCTTTCCGTCCCAAATCCAGGAGGAATTACCTTCAAACAAAGGTTTTTATTTAGCGCGTGTGCTGGGGCGGCTGGAGCGGTTTCCTGCCCGCGGTGCTCAGGGTGCTGCGGACTGTTTCCAGGTCACAGCAGCAGCTCCGGCCGAGCATCTTCTGGCTCTTCGCCCATCCTGTGCCGAGTTTCCTCCTTCACAGTTACGCTCCTGTTCTTGCAACTTGGAGGAGCTGCTGCTGTTTGCAGGCTTCTGCTTTTGCAGATTCTCGCCTTGTTTTCCAAGGCAATTCCTTCTGACTCGTTCAACCTCTGGTGTTGCTGCGGAAAATATGCATCTGGGGAACAGTTTCATGGAAAAATGCTTAAGTGGCTTGATTTACATTGTAGCCTGCCCCTTAAAATGAGATTAAAGACCCAGTAATATCCTACAAAGTGCTGAACAGACAGAAGGTAGTAAATGAGCAGAGCCTTGATTAGATTTGAACCAACAGTCTTGAAGTAAAAGTTTAAGGCATAAAACTGTTAAGCACTCTACCCACCAGATGGTTTGCTTGAATGTAGTCGTGTGTGTGCTTCATATTTGCTTTATTATTTGAAGATATTGATTTTAGTGGAATAATCATAGCAAGCAATTTGTTTTAATATACTGCTTTTATTAACAGTACGTTAGAGTTGCAACAACCACGCATCTTTTTTTTTTTTTAAGATTTCCAAAAGCTTTTTAAAATAAAATCTATGATCTACAGATCAAAAGTCTGATATTCTTGGGTTTTTTCAGCTGTCTCTCTCTGAGGAATGACTCTGCTGAGTGTAAATGAACGAGCAGTAGCTGTGCGAGGGGGTAATAAATAGCAAAGCGCCCGTTAAATGCAGCTGCGAGGATTATGAAGAGGCAAAGCTTTGCCTGAGTTAAAAAAAAATATGTATTTTTGGTCTTTACTACTAAGAACTATATTTAAATAAGACTTACAAAAGGAATACACACACATAGATAAATAGTGGTGTAGAAAGGCAGCGTCCTTTCATAAATGATGGTTATTAAAGGCTCTGTGCACTCGGTTTGGGAGTAGATTTAAGAGCCCAGATGAGCTGCGTACTTCTTGCTGAAGCAGGTTTTCCTCCGAGATTGCAAAGAAGGGAGGAGAGGGGGAGCCTTCATTTAGAGCTGCAGGTGAAGGTGGGGCGGAGGTGTCTCATCCAGCACCCTCCGGTGACACCGGGCAGCGTGCCCACGGCACACGCAGGGATGTCCCTTCAGGGGGAAAGCGGCTCCTCCGGGGCTGGGAGGAGCAGATGGCTGGGGAGCAGCTCTGCTGGAGGGTTGGGGCAGTAATCTCTCCAGAACAGCCTGTGCAGAGGATGCCTCGCTGCACTCTCAGGATGTAGTTTCTGAAGCACTAATAAAGGAAGCATTTCCTGCCCCAGGAGTTACTATATAAATACAATAACGTGCAAAACCAAACACGGTAAAACAAATAGATGACAAGTTCTTAAGGAAACCGTGATAAGGATGATAACACGAGGGAAGCTCTGGAGCTCTTTGCCCTTTCTGAGATGAATCACAATCAGGCCATTCCTCAGGAGCCGTCTCCTCGGAGCAGAGCGCTTGTGTCCTGCGTTAGCAGGGGACAGGAGTTCCCCCTAGTCAGGATTTGGTCCTGTACCTCCTGCGATGTTGTCCCAACAGCATCTGAGAAGCTTTCCTAGGAGAAATAACCCAGCCTTCACCCAAATATCATTTTATTTGCAGCTTTGTGCTCTGCCCTGGCCACCCCACCCGTACAGGCACAGGGATGCTCGTACCGCTCCCGAAACCTGGATCTCCCAGAGCAATCCTTCAGCGGTGGAGGTCGGAGCTGGGCTGTAATTTCCAGAAAGCGCTGCTCTGTCTGGGAAGTGGTGAGGTCTGGTTGCTAAGGCTGAGGATTGAGACGCACAACTTTTGGCTGTTGGGGTTGAGCTGTGGTGTGGCGTTGCCCCAACGCCGCTGTTCTCGCCCGGGCGGTGAAACATTAATACTCGCTGGCTTCCCATTTAAGTGGGAAAATGATTTAAATGCTTTGAAACTGTGGAACGGCAATGGCTAGGTGAGCGCAAGGTTTGATTTCTTTGATGGGGTTTTGTACAGAAACAGTTCTCTAACGCTGCACATCCTCCGGGTCAGCAGTGCTGGTGCCTGGGGAGGATGGTGGGAATGTCGTTATTTCATCTCTCCAAAATAGCAGCTTTTAAGAGGTGGGGAAATGACTACACCGAAACCATTGTATGCCATCTGCCTGCTAAAATACTTATAGAAAACATGTTTCCTGGCATATAACTTCCTAGCCATATGTCTATTGCATCATTCACAATTAAATTAAATCACTCTTTAATACTTGGACAAATTCCCAGTCTCTGTGAACAAGCCTTCATCACCGTGCTGTTTGAAATTTGGACACTTGATCCTGTAAATGTTGAGTTGAAATTGGCTCGGTCGTTGTTAACCTTGTACAGCTGACACAGGCTGCTTCGAGATAACGCAAGTGCATGTTTCTTACTTTGGTCTTTAAATTTTTTAACTAGAAAAAATTGCTATGAGTCTGAAAGTCACTTTAAACAGAGGTTTAAATGGAGAGTTGTATCAAGGAGAGGAGGTGTTATCTTCCGCTCATTGAATAAACTGACGGAAATAACCACAGAGCCTGGGTACAGCTGGAAATTCTGAATATTTGGAACATACTTGGGGGTGTGTACACACACACACACAGCTGAAGAGCTTGCCCACTTCACAGCATCTCTGAAGCATGATTGTGAATGGAGATCAGATAACAAAGCCAGACCGACCCCGGTTAGGCTGCACCAGCCTCGTCCAAGCCTTGCTGCCAGCGGTGTGGCTGGTGCAGGTGGGATGCTGACAGCAAGCGCTGATTTGGGTTTTTTTTTGTTTCCTCGACTGAGGATANGTCTCATCCAGCACCCTCCGGTGACACCGGGCAGCGTGCCCACGGCACACGCAGGGATGTCCCTTCAGGGGGAAAGCGGCTCCTCCGGGGCTGGGAGGAGCAGATGGCTGGGGAGCAGCTCTGCTGGAGGGTTGGGGCAGTAATCTCTCCAGAACAGCCTGTGCAGAGGATGCCTCGCTGCACTCTCAGGATGTAGTTTCTGAAGCACTAATAAAGGAAGCATTTCCTGCCCCAGGAGTTACTATATAAATACAATAACGTGCAAAACCAAACACGGTAAAACAAATAGATGACAAGTTCTTAAGGAAACCGTGATAAGGATGATAACACGAGGGAAGCTCTGGAGCTCTTTGCCCTTTCTGAGATGAATCACAATCAGGCCATTCCTCAGGAGCCGTCTCCTCGGAGCAGAGCGCTTGTGTCCTGCGTTAGCAGGGGACGGGAGTTCCCCCTAGTCAGGATTTGGTCCTGTACCTCCTGCGATGTTGTCCCAACAGCATCTGAGAAGCTTTCCTAGGAGAAATAACCCAGCCTTCACCCAAATATCATTTTATTTGCAGCTTTGTGCTCTGCCCTGGCCACCCCACCCGTACAGGCACAGGGATGCTCGTACCGCTCCCGAAACCTGGATCTCCCAGAGCAATCCTTCAGCGGTGGAGGTCGGAGCTGGGCTGTAATTTCCAGAAAGCGCTGCTCTGTCTGGGAAGTGGTGAGGTCTGGTTGCTAAGGCTGAGGATTGAGACGCACAACTTTTGGCTGTTGGGGTTGAGCTGTGGTGTGGCGTTGCCCCAACGCCGCTGTTCTCGCCCGGGCGGTGAAACATTAATACTCGCTGGCTTCCCATTTAAGTGGGAAAATGATTTAAATGCTTTGAAACTGTGCAACAGCAATGGCTAGGTGAGCACAAGGTTTGATTTCTTTGATGGGGTTTTGTACAGAAACAGTTCTCTAACGCTGCACATCCTCCGGGTCAGCAGTGCTGGTGCCTGGGGAGGATGGTGGGAATGTCGTTATTTCATCTCTCCAAAATAGCAGCTTTTAAGAGGTGGGGAAATGACTACACCGAAACCATTGTATGCCATCTGCCTGCTAAAATACTTATAGAAAACATGTTTCCTGGCATATAACTTCCTAGCCATATGTCTATTGCATCATTCACAATTAAATTAAATCACTCTTTAATACTTGGACAAATTCCCAGTCTCTGTGAACAAGCCTTCATCACCGTGCTGTTTGAAATTTGGACACTTGATCCTGTAAATGTTGAGTTGAAATTGGCTCGGTCGTTGTTAACCTTGTACAGCTGACACAGGCTGCTTCGAGATAACGCAAGTGCATGTTTCTTACTTTGGTCTTTAAATTTTTTAACTAGAAAAAATTGCTAGGAGTCTGAAAGTCACTTTAAACAGAGGTTTAAATGGAGAGTTGTATCAAGGAGAGGAGGTGTTATCTTCCGCTCATTGAATAAACTGACGGAAATAACCACAGAGCCTGGGTACAGCTGGAAATTCTGAATATTTGGAATATACTTGGGGGTGTGTNTAGAGCAGAGAGGGGGCATGAGTATCAGTGAGACCCTGCACCGGGATTTCCATTTAAACGCAGCCTGACTTCCACTGGAAACCAAACCCGGGAGCTTCCCGTGCTCGGTGTCTGGCAGACCCGGCCATCGGCTATTTTTAGTCCAACTCTCTATTTTTAGTCGGGTTTTGAAAGGTGAAATAAAACCGGCAGCCAAGCCCGGATGATTCTGTTGGTTTCTTTCATTCGGGAGCCCGCAGCAGCGCTGGAGGAGAATGGCAGGAAACCCGGCGGGCGGAGGGGAGAGCCCCCAGGGCGGGCAGGAAGGGGCACAGGGCGACCAGCCAGCGGCAGGGACCCACCGTGGGGCTGCCCCAGCTCGTGGTGCAACTCCCGTGCAAACGAGGGTCTCGGGGCTCTGCCGGGCTGGCCATGAGGATGACCAGGAGGCATCTGCTGTCATTGTTTAATTGCATTTAATTCTATTTAACCTTTTCACTTTGCAGCATGGAAGAAATGATGGTTTGTTTTATTCTTTTCCTATAGTTTGCTTTATTTTTAGTGCCAAAATAAAATTTCTCAGCATTTCTCAGATTTTTGCTGTCGCTGTACAAGAGCGGCCCCAAGCCCTGCAGCTCAGCAGCTTTTCTTGATGCTTTTCAGTGTGATGGGATGTTGGCCTTATCTTCTCTCTTCCTACTGGCTGGTACTTTGAAATTTCAATTTTTTATTTTCAGTTGTGTAATTCAACCCAAATTCTCACTTTAATAGAAAAAAAAATCTGTTATTTCAATAGGTGCTTTATCTCGCTCTGCTTTTCTCATTTCATCTTTGGAATATATTTCTCTACTGATTTGCATGCAAACCTGTGTCACGTACTGAGTCGTGTGTTTCCCTCTGCGTGTGTGTTTGAGAGAGGAAAAAAGAGAAAACGCTTGGTGGGAGCTGGTGGAGACAGCCGGGCTGTGTCCACACACGGGTTTTATACTGACACTATTTGACCAGGATATTTTGGTCTTTAACAGAGCTGTATAGCGCTGTCATGCAGTAATGGATTACTGAACATAATAGAAATCTTTATATAGATGCTGGAGTACATTCCCAGCTACAGATGTTTCCTTCCAAGAGACATTTTCCTGTCATAGGATCACAGAATGGTTTGGGTTGGAAGGGACCTTTAAACATCACCCCATCCAAACCCTGTCCCAAGCTAGAAACAAAAGCTACTGGAATTTTGTCATATCAATAAATGTGTACAATGGAAATTCTATTTGGGGATTTCTTTGTACACAATACTACCTTACCTTTTTTTCTGTCTTTTAACCCTTTTGCTGGTTGTAGACACACGACTGTAGAAGCGTAATGGGGCACCCACATAAAGATCATATACTGAGCAAGTGCTTAACTGTCCTTCCCTCCGTAGCTATTTTCCTGGCCACCTCGTTTTTTGTTTCCTTATAGCAATTACTCCTTTAGTGACCACACCATTTAGCTGTGAAAGAAAAGGAAGAATTCAGACCTAACTAGAGTTTAGGTCCCCAAATGATCATATCTCTTTTTTTTTTTTTAATCCCCAAAAAACCAAAATTATTACTAAGATATTTCTGTTGTCTTTGATGTCCCCATACAAAAAATCAAGAAATGGAAACATCAAAGTATTTTTAAATAAAAAAAATAAACAATATATATATTTTTAAAATCAATCCTTTCAGAGATACTCATGCATAGGGCCATGGTAGGGTGCATTGACTCAGCCCTGTCTGTGCCCGCTGCAGAACATCACTCATCGTGCTGGTTCCAGTCCTGGTACCCACGTGCCTGCGGTGCAGCCGCTGGAGAACTGGGGAGCCAAGACCAACCGCTTCCCCTTGGAAACCTTCAGCCTGGTCATAAAACTGAATTCAGTATTTCTGTGCTGTTTTTAGCATTTCTGTAATGTGTTGTTAATGGAAATGAGCTCCAGGGAGTTACTTATTAGTCCCGCATCCCTCTCCTGCTCCAGGTTTTACGCAGAGGTTTCTGCCCGTGGGTTTGTCTCTCTCCTAAACCTTCT
>VZTO01016661.1:40819-124634 GCA_013400615.1 Syrrhaptes paradoxus | reverse complement strand
AAAAAAAAAAAAAAAAAAAAAAAAAAAAAAAAAACCCTGTGAAATCAAATCGGAGAAACTCCACCTCGCAGTCTTGAGCCCTAAGCACAACCCCTGAAAGAAGCCCACCCCGCAGCCGCGTGAGCTCAAAGGCTGGAACTCAACCCAAGCTCCATGAGCTCAGCGCAGGACTGAGAGCCCAGCGCTGCCACGGAGCCGGCTTCAGCGGGAGCTGCGAGCAGGAATGCTGTCCCGGGGAAGTTTCAGAATGATGAAGTGGAGGCAGCTTTTCTGGATCGCAGTCTGCGTTGTGGAGTTGGCTGGTGAGTATTGGCGGCAGAAAATACCCAGGGTGCGAGCCCTGAGCAGCGTGCAACCCGTGCACGGGGCAACTTTGCTGTAACTCCTGCACCAGCAGCTCGGGGGGATGCGTTTCAATGGGTGTGGTGTGAAAATTGCTCTCTCACATAGGGAACGCTGCAGTGACCAGCGTCCCGGCCAACACGCTCACAGCAACGTGTTGCACGCCGAAAATGCTGCTGGTCTGAAAGGGGAGCAGTCAAGATGCGAGCGCTCTGTGCAATATTACGGCTAACGCAAGGGGATGCAAACGCAGCATGCGGAGCTGGGGAGTGCAGCCACAGTTCAAGTCATTTCTCAGTCTGCAGGGGTGTAAATCAGCCTGACTTTTGTTTTGTGGTAGGAACTAAACATTTTCTGAAAATCAAATGAATCTCCATAAATATTACAATCTCCTATTCCAGCTCTTCAGATATTCATCGTATGAAACCGTGAATACTAATGCGCAGATTTTCTCTGGGTAGTACTTTCTACAGGGTTGTGTTTTTGCGAAATATTATCATTTTTGTCCCAAACCCAACAACCATAAAGTAATAAAAAGGGATTATTAAAAAAAAAGTGAAGCAGCACTCTGCGTGCTGGGACAGGAGCCAGGAACCTCCGGGTGTCTCCTCAAATGTAATTTTTCTTTACTCACATGAATGAGAGCAACTAGTTCTATTGAAAAAAATTTCTGTATTTTGTTCTTCTGTTTCACAGTGCTCCTTTCATGTTCCCTTTGCTGCCAAGGTATATTGCTCACCCAAGCTGTTGTGCCTGACCCTCCAGTCTATGTTAATTTTACAGAAAGGGAAAAACAACAATTTTATTTGAGAGCAATAAAACTCAGGACTGTCTGGTTGGGCTGAGGTGAGCAGTGAGCGAGGGCGTAAGACAAAAGTGTTTACCTGGCATGTGAAATCCAGGTTCCTTGTAGTACAAAGCAAAAGTGATACAAAAGTGATGACAAAAAGCTTTGCTGTTGTAAAGACAAAGTTACCGGGTGAGTCGGGGCTTAGCGCTGCAAAGTGTCATTCCTTTTGCCAGCACAGCCAACGCTCCACGTTTCTGTGGGATATTCCGGGGCTTGCAGAGAGCAGAGGAGGTTTATTCTGTTCGGTGTAACTGCTGTGCAGAGCGGGGCAAAACTCGGGTGCCCATCCTTGGGGCTCGTCACCTCTCTGGGGAGCAGATGAAGTGGAGGTTTCGGTTGTGATGTCCTGATGGAAAGCCCGGCTTGGGGGTGTTCATGCTCAGGTTCGGTCCTGGCTGTGCTGCCTAGGGGGGATGCTCAGCCTCCACCAGCCCCGAGCACAGGTTAGCTAAAGCCACACGTTTTACAGGGGGAAAAAAACCAAACCCTGAGCCACGAGGGGCCAGGGGCAATTCTTCTACCTGTGGCATGTGTGGATGCGGGGTGGGGAGGATGGAGGCTGGGTACCAGCAGCTGCTCACTGAGCCTGGCTCCAGAGCAGCTCCAGCCTTGTGGGGAGAGAATCTCCAGGGAAATGTTCAGTTCTGGGGTTTGCCTGACCCTTGGGGGAATCACTGAGGTGCAGTGGGCGTGGGGGAGATTCACACCCACAGACAATGCTCCAGGGCTGCTTGAGAACCCTCTGCCTGCACAGCGGTGGCAAAACGGGGTGTTGATAAACCACGTGGAGAGCTGTCCTGTGCCTCCTTACATGGGAAAGAGTGTCTACAGCCTGCTTGTGCCTAATACAAACAGTTTCTTTTTCAAAAAAAAATTTTATCTTTCTGGTTTATATATTTTTTTATTCGTCTCTGACAAACCTGATTTTTAAAAAAAATCTATTTTCTTGTCATTGTAAAGCATTCTTTCTTTCCTTCATTCCTTTTACAAGCTCTAAACCAGGGAAGCAAAAGGGGCTTTAAAACTCTCAGCCACTCAAGTTTAACATCCTTTAGAGGGCTGCACATCCTAACCGTGCAAGCCAGGAGCAACCTGGGTCCCCGAGAAGGTGCTGGGCTGCTGGAGAGTCCCAAGCCCAGGACACCCTTGGTGCACCCCTGGGTTTGGCGCGGTGGGTCGGGGGGTCCCCGCAGCCCCCTGCCCCAGCCCTGCGTGACTGCGGCCCACACCCATATCCTGTCTGGGAGAAGGGAAAGGGGGAGGGAAGGGATTTTTTTTTTTATCAGATATTTCCAGAGGGAAGAGGGCTCCACCCGCTTGAATTCCTGCCACATGGCTGCGAGCAGTGGAGCTGGGAAGGCGTGAGTAATGCAGGCGGGAGCCCTCGGAGGAGCGGCTGGGGAAGCCTGGGTCGAATCCAGCGGCAGAGCCTCCTCTGTGCTCCCTCCTTCCTCATCCTCTGCCACCGATGGTACCCACGGCACCGTGGTGCCGGCTCACCTTGGCTGTAGTTTAATTTGCTGCGGGTGCAGAGCAGGGCACAAATGATGGAAACTTTTCTCCTGGTTCCTGAGCCTTTGCCACCGTAGGGTTTTGCCTCCTACAGCTCAGGGATGAGTGTTGGACCAAGTCAACTACTATAACATGTAAATTGTTAAACTTTTTAAATTTTATTTGACCTGAGATATTTCCATTATTAAAAAAATCTTTAAATATCCGAGGCATTTACTTTTTAAAAGCTAGGTAGGTAAATACGACAGGTATTGCGAGGTATGGTTTTCTTTCACGTGTCTGCATGCTTTTGCTCCTGCACGACCAGGTGAAGATTTCTCCCAGGTCAACAAATGGCTTGGTTCAAACACTCAAACCCTTACTACTAACAAATAGACAAAGTTTAGCAAAGCTAGTAAAAATGGTGCAATAAATGACCCACGTTAACTGAGCTCCATGTGGGTTATCCAGCCCACATCTGGATCATTATTTATCTCACAAGTCCTCAGGTTTCAGAAAACTCAGCCGTGTTTTCTATAAAAAAGTGTCTGCACCCGCTGCAATAAAGGGAAGAGAAAGAAACACTGTGTGATCAGTCTTCTCACAGACTGCACTGAGCAGTAATCCAGGCTTCAATTTACCATATTCAGTGGTGAAAAGACTTTGATTACAAATGCTTATGGTGCTTTGCAAACATCTGGAATAGTTCAAAGGTGCTTGGGTGGCTGTGGCACTTGGGGAGGTCAAGTCCAGGTGCTACATTGTTCTGGGGATGCGAAGTTTCCTGCTAATGTGCGTGCAAGCACAAAGCTGTGTGCGGAGAGGGGATTTCACTTTGTGCTACTCATTTTTCTGGGCATGCAGTCATGCCTCCTGCTTTTGATTTGTTAAAATTCATCAGGAAAACTTGGTGATTTAACCAGTTGGAACTGAATTTTCTTGGAGAGAAAAAAAAAATTCTCCCTTAAATAAAAGCTGTGCCAGAACCTAAATCCCAGCTCCAGACACCTGCACGGAGCCCTCGGCAGGGCCCCCACCGCCCCCGGTGCTCCCGCGCCCAGAGCAGCTGCAGCCGGGATGGGATGGGATAGGATGAGATAGGATGGGATGGAATAAGATAGGATGAGATAGGATGGGATAGGATAGGATGGGACGGGATGGGACGGGACGGGATGGGATGGGATGCACCAGTGCAGGCAGCCCCGCGGGGCCAGGCTGGGGTGCCCTCCCCACGCAGCACCCTCCGGGACGACCACCCACCGGCTGCAGGAGCAGCCGAGCAGCTCAGCCTGCTGTCGCCCGCTGCCAAAACGAACTTCAATGATCTCAGTCTTTGTTTTTCATAAACCGTCCAGGTTTTCTGGACCTGAGCCAGCAAAGTACAAACATCCCACCGTAGAAAGATTCCAGCCAGGACAATGCCGCAGTGCACGGTACCCCACAGCCCGTGAACGCGTGTTTAACGGACGTGTGTGCCCTCAGCCCAGCCCCTGCCCTGGCGCTGGGTGACTGATCAGGACCTGTCCGTGCTGCTCCATCTCAAAGGGTTGTTTGGGAGGATGAAGTAACGCCTCTTGGAGCTCAGGCTCCCCTGGGCAGAAGTACAAATGAAACTACGCATTTCGTATTATTTTCTCTTTAGTGTCTGGATAAGAATCTTAAACAGCATCAGCCCTGGAGTAGCGACTGAAGCTGTTTGTTAAAAGTGGAAATAGATCTTAAGAAAATAAAAGGTTAAGAAATGGGAAGAAATGCCTTTTCCCTGACTCATATAGTTCATTTCAGAAGGAAAACCTGGAAGTGTCATCTTTGTAACATACCAGGAAGCAATATATAAACTTTAGGTTAGAACAGCAAACCATTCTCCAAACATTCTGTTTTACCTCCAAAGATGTTTTCGCTCATGAGTCAGAGCTGATCCCAGGCCGATGGGAATGTTTCTATTTACTTTGAGACTGTGCCTGCAACTGCAAATCCAACTTATTTTTCCTGAGGCACAGCAGTGATCTTTTCCAAGCCTGCGTCTTTCCTCCAAGGATTAGAAACCCAAACTACTCTGCAACCCAGCTTTGTGCAGAGCTTTGTGCATCTCCCAGTGCCAAGGACGGGGCAGGATGAGGGCAGAAACCAGCCCGTCCTCCTCCAGCACCCTCCGGGAACCCTGCGAGGGCTGCACCGAGGGCTGGTACCTGCCCAGCCAAAATGTTTCATCTCTGAGCTTCTCCCATCCAAGCCCTAGGGCAGCCTGACTTTTGGGGCAAGAAGAAAGTGGATTTGTGGAAGCAGCTCCCCTCCCTCCTTGGGGCAGGGACTCGGGGGTGGGCTGGGGGGACAGCAGCTCTAACACCTTCCTCTGTCCCCAGGCAAAGCTTCTGGGAGCCCAACAGACACCCCCACACTGACGGTCACGGTCACAGAAGCGAAAGAAACCAGCAACACAGCAGCCCCCGGAGCCCCCGCAGCCCCCAGCAGTGCCGAGCCAACAGCAGAGACGTCTGGTAATTGCTCTCCTCGCTCCCCCCGTGATTCCCAGCAGCATTGCCATTAATAATTTTTTAAGGGCCCTAAGAAACTGAAGAGTCAGTGCATGGGTTGTGCTCTCAAAAAACAGTCTGATGGTATGGTCAAAAGCTTTAATCCTGTCCAGAACATCCCACCCGGGGCAGCCTGGCACTGCTGGCCTCAGGATGGGCAGCTTTGACCCATCCATTGCAAAACAGCCCAGAGATGATGGGACAAAATGCTCCTAAATCTTCCATCTCAACATATCCATTCTTTGCTCAGCAAATGGCACCGGTAAGAGGTCTGCCAGCCTTTCCAGGAGCTCTGAAGGGCTGTGAGACCTTGCAGAGATGTCCAGTGCCCTTCTCTTGGGCTGTCTGAAATCAGCACATCATCTTTTTGAAGACTCTGGGTCAAGGTGGGGACAAGGGTGATGCAGGGGAGGTCCAGCGATTGCACCCTTGCTGCCGTGCGGCGCGTGCCCGGGAAATTGTAAACAGATTAGGAAGGACATGTAACAATTAGGTAACTGAAGCAAGTCTAATGCAGGTTTCTTATACAGCCAATAACCCATTCTCGTAGCGCTGGCTATGACAAATCAATATTGTACTTCAGTCATCGCAATGCCACGCGTTGATTTTAGAGGACTTAAGCTTTTTCATGTCCCCTTTTCATCCCATTTCTTCCAAACAGAAGCTGCAGCCGGGTCCCTGGCATCCAGCCCCACATCCCCCCGGTTCAGCAGCGAGCGGACGAGCCCCCAGCCCAGCCAAACCCCCACGCAGCTGCTGGGCACCCCCTCGGAGACAGCCCACACCAGCCAAGGGGTCCCCACAACCGAGAGCCCAGAAACACAGCCCAACACGACAGCAGGAACCCCAGGGTCCACGCCGGCTCTGACCAGCTCTCCTGGCACCTCGGGGCATCCTCACGTCTCGGCTGCCACCACGTCACTGCACACAGATGGGGACAGCCCCAAGGTGAGGATGTGGCTGGGCACCGCGGGCGGTGGGACCCCGAGGAGGTTGGATTTGTTCTCTGATGCCACCACTGTGGTTTTTCCCTTCCAGCCCATCACATGCCACAATGTCAGAGAAGTGAGTGACACTGGAGCCATCTGCCTGCAGCTCAATGAGTCCAACACCTGCGTGAGTTGCGGCCCCAGGGCAGCCACATATCTCTGAGGGGGGGGGGACATGCAGGAGGAGGGGGCTGCAAGCAAAAAGCCAAGGGCAGGCTGCTGCAAACCTCTTGAGCTTGCAGCAATGGGGTCACCCACTGTAGCTGGGGGGTCAGTTTGGAGTGGGGAGCTCACACCGCTATCCCCAGGGCAGCATCTGAGCTGTGCCCAAGTGATGGAGGTGGGCATGGTCACAGCAGTCCCAGCAGGATCCCAAAGGGATGATCCCAGCAGGATCCCAAAGGCCTGATGACAGCAATCCTGGGGAAATGCAGCCTCCTGGTTGCATAAAAGCTCCTTTTTCATGATTAAGCTCTGGGGTCAGTTTAGCTTCCAAAGCATCTCCCACCAGGTTTAAGAGGAAATTGCCTTTGTTCTTCTTCTTCCTCTCCCCTGTTGGGAAGGCCAGTGCCTTTTCTTGTCTTGCCAACTGCTCTAGGAAAGAAATCGGGGCATCTGAAGGAGCATGGGGGACAGATCAGTGTCCCCATCTGCACCAACCCCTAAGGGAATCTCAGGCTCTCTGTCTGCCCTTGCGCACCAAAAATGAAACATTTACAGAAGCAGGAGAGGGTCTGGCTGAGCCAGTGTCGTGGGTGGGAGGGAAGAAGCCTTTCCTGCTGGAGGTACAGCCTGCAAGAGAGGGCAGGAGGGGCAGGGGCTGGTGGGACAGCAGTGCCCTGGGTATAAAATGCCAACGATTGATTTTACGTCTGCGGGTCAGCCATACGGCCACCACTCAGGGTGAGAGAGTTCTTACCTGGCTTTTCTCTGCAAATTGGCGATGAAATGGCATTTACACTCGCTCCTGTTTACAGGGAGTGCACTTTAGCAAGAATTCAGATGGAAACTCCTCCGGCAGGGAGTCATTCCGATCCCAGATGCCATCTAGTGGCACCAGCACCTCCTGGGCACAGGGCTCGGGCACACGATGCATGCATTGCTTACCTGCCTGTGCACAAAGGGATGCACACATAGCACACAGCATGTCCTATAGGGTCAGATCTAACTGCACGTACTCAACCCTTCCTCCATGTCAAAGTTGTGTTTTTCTGGGAGCTCTGACCCCCCAGCAGACCTCTCCCAACCTCAACTAATCATCCAGTGGGAAAAAACCAGCTCAGGCTCAGCAGCCTGGACCTGGGAAGGAGATAAGAGCGTCTGCGAGGAGCACAGATAGGAGGGACCGGCCGTGTCCCGCTTTCCTGCTGGCCTTTCCCAAAGCAAATGAGCAATCCGCTGGCACCCTGCGCTGCTAATTGCAAAGGGAAATTCTGACACTCCGATGAGTTCTTTCCACAGCAGAGAAAGGAAAACACACACTTGGGTCTCTTGTTCCATCTTGGCCTTTCTCACCCCGAGCCAAGCTCTATAGAAACAGCTGAAAATGATTTGTTTGTTATTCTCCCGTGGATAAGTTTCTACGTTTTTGTATGCTAAGAGGATGTGGTGATCCCAGCACAATGCTGAGGCAATTCTAAGGCAAGGAGAGGAAGGCACTGAGCTGCCCAGCTCTGCACAATGCTGCAAGGCAAGAGGGTTTCCCCCTCTTTTGTAGCCCCACGTTGGTGGGGACCGAGCAGAGGCTATGGGCAGGACACGGGATTCAGCTGGAGCTTGTCTCTGCATCAAGGGGGTGGGCACAGCCACAACTCAGCTGATGTCCCCAGCTGGGAGGATGTTAAGGAAGCTGATAACGTCTTTTAGCAACTGTGGGCTCTGTCTCCAAGCCTGACTGTGGCTGAAAACATCCCTGAGGAGAAAGCCTGTCCTGTCTGATACAGAAATTGGCCAGCAGAAGGGGAAGGCTGCAGCTCCTCGCTTCTCTTCCTCTTCCACCCAGGAGCCGGTTCAGCTCTAAAATGTGAGAAATTTGTATTTTTTTGCCTAGCCTTTGATCAGCAACTTAGCAAAAACATTGAAGACATTTCCTAAACAGGAAGGCTCAATGCTTTTTGTTATTTCCCCCCTTTCCCAGCCCCTGCCTGGGATTCTGAACAATAGGGCTCTTCAGGCGGCTGCTCACTTCAAAAATCGGAGGGACTTGCCATGCAATTGAAATCCTAAATTTAGCTTTGTTTAAGTGCCATTTGCAAGAGTTTCTAAAAATATCTTCATTTAATTAAATCTCATTAAGGTAAGAAACAAGAACTGAGCATCTCCGTTTTCTAGGTGTTGGCACTGGGGCCCAACGCCACGGTGGAGGGGGAGGTGAAGGTCTGACACCCATCCCAGAGCCCTTTGTCACTTGTTCCCTCTGCTCAGCTTTGCACGGCACAGAGAAGCCACCAAAACACAAAGGATGCACAACACCATTGGTACTATCATCAGCAGAGCTGAGATGGAGAATTAGTGGGTTTGTTTGATTCAATGGCTATTTTTTTTTTGACAATTTTGCAGAAACACTTTTTAGAGATGAAGGGATCGGAATTATGGAGTGCGGTATGTGAAGAAGGCGCCCACCGCGTTCCCTCCCCCTGCCAGATCAAACTCGCTAAATCCGAGGTGGACCACGACTGTCTGCTCCTCATCCTCGTCGGCGAGAGAGGTCAGTGGAGCCAATTCCTGATACCGCTGGATAACGACCTCGATGCGGGTCATGGGAGAGGGGGTGTCTGTGGGGAGGGGCTGGGGGGTCTCTGTGGGACACAAATCCTCAGCTACAGCCTGGGAGGAGGCTTCTCTCTGCACCTCCTGCTCTTCCTTCTGGGGTCTTGTTAAATCCATGGATCCCCAGCATTGCATCCAGAGGGCTGACGGCTCCTCCGTGTTCAGCGATGGCACCAGCTGTGGGATGACCCTCCCTGTAATGTCCCTCTCCTCTTTAATCCTTGCAGATCCTGCTACAGACATGCTCCAGGAGTCTCACTGGGAAAAGGTAAATTCCTTGAGCAAATTCAGCTTTAAAAATAGTGGCCTGAGTGGCTGGAGAAAGGAGATTCTTAGATGGTCAGTTAAAGTTGGGGCAGACAGCCAAGAGCTGAACCTGCCTCCATCTCGGAGGCGTTTGTTGAGCGCTGGCACATGGGATGGAGCCAACCACCAGCCATGCAGCGAGGCAGCGATGCACTGTAAGAGCACTCATAGACCACTGGAGGCAGAAATGCTTGAAATAGTTACTGTAAAATTGAGTAGTATCCTCCTAAAAAAGGACTAGATCCCAACAATAACTCTTGGGGTGTAATTGTCACTCTGCTTCTTCAAAGTACCACACTGATGGTAATTAATTCCTCCTCCCAACGCTCCAGTGAGGCTGCCATGGGCTTGTGGAGCTGAGCTCCGTGTCCCGATATAAAAGGCAGCACCAGAGCTGCAGCAGCAGCACAGGGAGATCTTCCAGCTGTGCAGACACACACCTTAAATCTCAGGGCTTGTCCAAGGGAGAACATTTCCCTGTGCCACAGAAGATGCTAGGACAGAAATGAGACCATGAGGACGTGCGAGCTCAGGAGCCTGGGCAGCAAAGCCTGGCTTTGTTTATGCAGAGCTGGACAGGGAGGTGAGGAGCATTGTTCTGAGCCCGGTGCCTGCTCTGCAGATGCAAACGTTTCCTGTTTGTCCCACTCCCAGCTCTCTTTGGTGGTTTGTTTTTTTTTTTTCCCCAGTTTGGAATAAAATCCCTGAAACGGGGGAGTGTGAGGAACCACCAGGACTTTTCTCAGAAGACGCTGATCGCCCTGGTCACATCTGGGCTGCTGCTGGCGTTCCTGGGCTTGGCTGGATATTTCCTGATGAAGCGGCGGAGCTGGAGCCCGGCAGGAGAGCGGCTGGTCAGTGCTTACCGATGGCAGAGCCGGCGGTAGAGGAGCCCGGGGGGGTCCCTGGGTGGGCGAGGAGGGGGCTGCTCTGACCCTGTGGCTCGGTGCCCCCCGCCTGGGTGCATGTCCCCAGGACGGCTCTGCTGGCACGAGGGCCATCGTCCCGGGCCTGGGTCAGCCCGGGCAAGGCGAAGGGCAGGAGCAGGGAGGCCAGACCGTGCAGGGTGAAGGGAAACCTCTCTTGCCTTGGAAAATTAACTCTGAGCTCATTGCTCCTGTGGGAAAACCGCCCCTTTCTCGCCTGTTCTTCTAGGTCTAACATTTATTTTTGCTCAGCATTAAGAACTCATCCAGCAAGACCCCTCCAGCACGTCCGAAACCCTATGAATTTGTCATTAAAAGTGACACACATTAACCTTCCATTCACTGCCTTTGAGTTCTGTGTCTGTCTTGTACCAATGCTGTAATAAAGGCGATTTCTCCCCTCACCCAACAAGCGATGGCAATAAAATATATCAAGAAAGAAAGAGAAAGAAACTTCCTATTTCCCTTTTCCCCTTTCCAGGCAGGCTGACTGTTGAGTACTCTCCCCTACCAGTGACATTTGGGGACGTGAGCCCTCTGTAAAGCGAGGATGGGCCATGCTTTTCCCCCACGTGAACACGTACCATCTCCTGGATGCTGGCAGCAGTCGAAACCCAGTGTCACCGTGTGGCTGGGAGCTGCCCATGTAAAAGCACGGCAGTGACAATCCAGTTTCTAGGTGAGCTGTGTCCAGCACACCCATCCTGTCAGCAGGGTGAGCGGGATGCTCGGCAGCTGCCCGTGCGTGCTGGATGCTGTGAGCAAACACAGAGCGGGGCTATCTGCTGCCAGCTGGCAACTGCCACCCCCAGCCCGGACCACCAGCTCCCTCCGTTGCTGTGCTGGGGCACGAAGTCAGCTCTGCTGCTGCTCTGGGTCCTCCAGAGGCATCTGCTCCTCAGAGCAACAGCGAAACAAGCCCAGCAGCGTGGCTTTGTGTTTGCTGGGGTGCAGCACCTCGCTGCAAGCTGTGCATCTATTCACAGGCTGAAACAAAGAAGGATGGGGAAAGAGAAAGAGGCAGTTTCCATCGCTTGCACTTGGTGGTGCTTCTCACTTGGCCAAAGTGGAAAGCAGAGGCGGTCGGTCACAGCGTAGCTTTGCAAACCCTGGGCAGGGTCAGCTCCCAAACCTGGTTATGCAAAAAACAAAACCTCACAGCTTCTCTTTTTCAGGTCCAGGAAAAAAAAAATGCAGTTCCTGGCTGATTGTCTTGCTTCGTCTTGCCACGGCATGGTTCAGGCCCTCTGTTCCCCTCTCGCCAGCGGGAGCAGGTTCCCATGCCTGCGGTTGTTTGTCCCTCCCGTGCAGGAAGCGCAGGCTGCCAGCCAAACCTCTGCCTGCAATCAAAGCCGGCGGCTGTCAGCCCTTTCCCTTCCCTAACTCTGCCTTTGTTATTTATGTACCTGTTTAGGCTGAAGACCCATATTACACGGAAAACGGTAGCCAGGGAAACACGATGTTGATGATGCCCTCCCAGGAGCAACCCGAGCTGCAGGAGAAGCCAAACCTCAACGGCGGGACTCAGGAGAACGGGACCGGGCAAGCATCGTCCAAAAACGGCCACTCAGCCCGGCAGCACAGCCCCGCCGACACCGAAATGTGAACCGGGAGGAGTGCGTCCTTGCCAGCACCTAGGAGGGGAGCGGAGAGACAAGGGAGGGCAAGCGTTTTCTATGGACAATTAGGGAATTGAAGATCCTTTTTTTTTTTTTATTATGATTATTTCTGTGAAGGACTTCAAAATCAGCCTAAAGCACATTAAGCTCCAGAGCTGCCAAAGACTTGCTTCTCCGCCTCCTCCTCCTCCCATTGACCACACAAGACAGTTTTTCGCAGCTGTTCTCTGCTTTGTTGCTAGAAGAACATAATGAGAAATGCAAGTGCCCTTAGCCCTGACCAGCTTTTAAGCAGAAGCAGACTGAAGCTACAGAAGCCTCGAGCCAGACTCCAAACAGGCAACATTTTTGGTGGCAGCACGTTAGGCTGATTAAAATAGTTAAATTGGGATTTCAGCGACAAGAACCTCTCAGGTTTCAGATAATTTTTGTTAACAGAGTTATTTTTTATCTCGTCTTTATGTTTAACTGCAGGATTCCTTCCTCTTTGAAGCACATCAGGCATTTAATCCCCCTTCTCGTGCTTTATGTCTTTAGTATTCCCTACTCCAGCAGAATTTGCTGAAGCTCTGTGTAAAACGTGGAATTGAAGGTTTAAATGTGAACAGACCTCAGACTTGTTTCTTTTTCACTCTTACCAGTATGCAGGCAGTTGTTCTAGAGTAAAATCTTCCCCGGACTCTGCATGTCAGGGACTGGAGACGGTGTTTGACGAGGCAGAGCCAGCGATCTCTGGGGAACATTTGATATGGATTGGGGCCAGCAGACCCCCCATCCTCCCTCCTGCCATGCGGGGTGGTGCCTCGGGTCAGACTTTGGGAATAAATGACCAAAGGGCTCCCAGGGGGACGAGCACTAGGCAGAAACCCAGCTCCGGGACGGGTGTTTCTCCCTCTGCACCAGCAGTGGGTATGTGACCAAAAAGAATTATTTTCTCTTTGGTAAGTGAACCAACACCAGAACCCCGGCAGCAGGAGCAGCTCCTGCCTGGCCCTGCACCCATCCTGCTCCCGCGGCACGCGGTGCTGCCAGCCCCATCGCCGGGGCTGAGCCACGTGCAGCTCGTTCGTGGGGAGCCAAAGCTGTTGCACAAGCCCCGTGTCGATGGTGCAAGAGCACGAGAGAGGCTGCAGCTCAGAGCAGAACCTCTGCTGGCACCTCCATGTGCAAAATAAGGACAAAAATGGCCCTTGGAGCAGATCTGCCCTCTTGCTAGGGAATTTATCAAACCTTTTCTCAGTTCCTAACACCTTTTTTTTTTTTTGGTACAGTGGCTTAAAGGAATGACAGCAATGTCCATCACTATCTGGGGCTGTATTCATGGGTGCAGGAGCCACTTAAACACAATTTAAAACATTTCAGATTTTGTTTGTTTTGTTGTGAATTGTTTCTCCCAAATCTCATTGTAAATAATTCCAATCGGGGAAAAAAAAAAAGTGTGTTAAAAAAAACCAGCTTCTCTGTTGTGTCCTTGGAACACCAGCATGTTTATCCCACCGGGACGCGTGGCTCTGGCTGTGCCGAGTGCCAGCGCGAGGCCAACGCCTCGCCGAGAGCTTGTTTCCCAGCAGAAACACTCTGACTAAAGGCTTGTTCTGGGCACATTTTCCCTCTCTTTCAACAAACACGTTTGCAGGACAAGTGACGCACAGCACGCTGTTAAACCTCGTTCGTTTGTTTTCTCTGCTGTTTTAAGATGCCCAGATAATTCCTGGAGAAATAAATGAGGCTCCAGCCTCATGGAGCGATCCGCGGGGCCGGGGTCTGACCTGACATCGGGACGGGGGGTGTCCACGTGTATGTGTGTGTGCATGAAGATGAAGAGGAAGAGGAAGATGAAGATGAAGGCTTCCTTGCTCTGTTCACCGTGCAATAACCAGCATGGTTGCTGCCTCGCAGAGTTTGCAGGGCGATGCACAGCGGTCCTTGGCGCCTGTTCTCCTGGAGATGCTCAAGCTCCACTCNAATTCCTGGAGAAATAAATGAGGCTCCAGCCTCACAGAGCAATCTGCGGGGCTGGAGTCTGACCTGACATCGGGGTGGGGGGTGTCCACGTGTATGTGTGCATGAAGATGAAGAGGAAGATGAAGGCTTCCTCGCTCTGTTCACCGTGCAATAACCAGCATCGCTGCTGCCTCGCAGAGTTTGCAGGTCCTTGGTGCCTGTTCTCCTGGAGATGCTCGAGCTCCACTGCAAGCAGGGGGTTTGGGGCTGGGGATCTCTACTTACCTGGCCCCCTCCTCTCTGGGATGGCCAACCCTGTACACCAGGTATTTTTGGGGGAGGGTGCACTGAATTTGGCTAGAAAGCACTGCTGCCAGTTTTGTTCTGGTTGGGGGGTNTTTTTTTTTTTTTTTTTTTGGCAATTGCTTATCTAATCAGCGCTGCTCGCTGTATCGAAAAGAGGAGATCTAATCAAACGTCAGGTGCATTTTTCACAGCTCAGGGTATGTCCTACAGCCAAGCAGCAACAATACAGTTACAGTCAATTGCTTTGGCAGAACAAAAGCTTGCTCTAAAACATCCAGAGTGAGGGAAATGCCAAGAGCGGCGGTGGCGGAGCAGGGCCGGTGCGGAGCCAGCGGAAAAGGCTGCGCTTCCAGCTCAGGAAGTTTTTTGCCCGTGTGTAAACAGAGGCAGGCTCAGCTCTGGCCCTGCCGAAAAGGGAACTATTATTATTCCTTCCTTATCAAACCCCTTGCATTCCTTCCTTGCCGGTCCCACCGGCTGCCATGCAACCTCCTCCTCTCGCCATCCTGCACTGCCCGTGGGCTTGCAGCTGCTTTTGGGCCACTTCGGGGGGCTTTTGGGGGGCTAAAGCCATCTCAGCTTCCCAGAAACATGGTTCAAGGTTGATGCAGGGTCTCTTGCCTGGTTCATGCTCTCATGTCCTGCACGTGCACATATAACCTCTTGAGCTGCTGGGGATCCTTGTACTGGCATGAGATGCTCTGATGAAAACAATCAGCATGAAAGCATCCTCTGGGGAGGAGTGGTGGCAAATACAAATACAAGGTGTTAAATACAAATATAATTAATATTAATATGGATAATATAACTGTAACTGTAACAAATATAACTATAACTAGAAATAAATAGAAATAGAAATAGAAATAGAAATAGAAATAGAAATAGAAATAGAAATAGAAATAATATAAATATAAATATGACACAGCCATGTCCATGTCCCAGCCTGGAACAGAAGCAGGAGCTCTGACACCCAGGCAGCCCCTAAATCCTTCTTGCAGGTTGAAATCAAAGACTTTTTCAGAACTGAAGGAATACCTTCCCATCTGAACAGCCATAAAACACTACTGTGAGTTTAAGGTGGCTTGTCCTGTGCATTGCTGGAACCAATCCCATTTATCACAGTAAACAAATTTTAATTAAGTCTTATTAACTGTGTCCCTTGGTGGATCTTCCATCCCGTTCACAATAAAAGCAGCACAACCCTCTCAGCTGGGAAAACTCCTGCCCTGCAGCATCACAAGCCCTTCACAGCAAAGCAGCACATCCCGGGACAGAGCAAAGCAGCTCCTGTCTCTGTTTGCTGGTTGTCGATTCCTTCTTCATTGATTTAGTGCTGGGAAGAGCTGCCCTGATGCCTGAGAAGGCACGAGCTGCAAGACTCCCAATTCCCACTCGTGGTCCTTTGATGGTACCAGTGCTGTGCCCTGGAGGGTCCCAGCTGAGCGGGGTACCCACCACCCCCTGCACAGAAATGAAGGGGGGGGGGTACAGCCTCAGATTTCAATTGATCAAGGTTTCTGCACGCCTTTGAAAGCACAGCACAGTCTAGGCTGTATTACACATACCAATGCTGCTATCTGCTGGCTGTGCTCTGCTAAAACATGTCACACTCTGCTCCAGAGGGAAGCTGCTGCTGATGCCCGCTCAGAAGCAGCACCCAAAGAAGAGCCCGGCTCCATCCCGGAGCACCCCTGGGCACCCCAGGATGCCCACAGCACAGCCAAGAGGCTCACACAGTAACACCGGGGAATTAGGAAAGAAGTCATACAGACAGTGGGCTTTGAGGCTCATCTAAAATGAAATTTCTGAAACGAATTTCCCATCAATCCACATCCCATCTGCTTGTTCGACGCCCGATCCTGCAAAACTGGCGTGGGAGTTGTGCAATGTCTGCGGCACCATCTGCTGCCCGGCCACGCGGGCTCCTCCACCCAGGCACAGGGAACACGGAGACTCGGCTGTGCTGGGGGATGGCCGGAGCTACGGGTCTGGGGAAGCTGGCACAGCAGCATCAGCAGAGCCAGGATGTGTTCCTGCACACGGAGCCTGGGAATGTGCTGAATTCCCAGCCTTGTACCAGTGCTGTACCAGTGCTGTACCGGTTCTGAGTCAGCCCAGAGCTCAGCCAGCACCAGACGGCTGTAAAGACATCTCCCCGCACTGGGAAAGGGTGATGCTCAAGCTCATTTCCTTCTCTTCCCTTCTCTAACCACGGAAGAGGAACCAGCATCACGTAACGCCCGTGTTCGTCACCTGTCCGCAGCGATGGGGTATTTCTGCCTTTGCTGTCACGGTGAAGGGAACAGCATCTGTGTACGGCTTTTCCATCCCCCTGAAAAATCATAGTGACACCTATTTGCATTACAGGTGCTTTAATTCCAAGTCTTTAATCTTAGCCTTCGGATCCATTTAATTTGCTGGTGTTTTGATTTGCAGTAACAGACGTAAATGCGATTATCCATCCCTTGAGATGAACTGTCAAAGGCAAATGCTGAAGAACTGGGCTCTGAAAACATTTTAATATGCTTGTGTTGGAAACCCTGAGAGGGAGCCAGAGATGAAGGTAGATTAGTGTGAGCCGGGACTCGGGTCTCAAACACAACGTTCTGTGTGAGAAGGACCTTTGGGCTTCAAGTTTTTCTTTTTTAACCTTAAAAAACTCGGCGAGACAGGAATGGGAGAGCCTGGGATGCTGTTTCTGGGGAAGAGGGTTGGTTTGGAGAGGATGGCTGTGGAATCAGATGTGGGAATTGCATTAAGATTTTCCTATTGAAATTTGTCCATATTTTCCTTCTGGAGAAAAAAAACCCCAACCATTTGGAACAGTTTTTCTGTTAGTTTTCTAATGGAAAGTTATTTTGGGGGAGGAAAAGGAGACTAAATCCAGTTTCTCACTCTAACTGTAAAAAAAGAAAAGGTCTGAGAGCAGCGACTGTCTTGCATAAGGCAGAGAAGATGTCCCAAGGGCCTCTACCTAGAAAGTTCATTTGCAGGGTACATAATTTTTTAATTCCTGTAAATTAAACAATACATTACACTACCAACCCTTGGCTATTTATTTGCTACTTCTAGTACCTTTATCTGTGATATTTTTTAATTCATTTTTCTTTTTTAATCTTCATGTTTGCATCTTCCTTCTTATCTTCTGCCTGCCCCAGAGGCTTACTGCTGCTTTGGCAACACGCTAACGTGTTTAGGAACGATAAGACATCTAATTAATAGTTTAATTAGCAGTACAAGGTCTTAATAGCTTATTAAAGGAAATACATTCTGAAAATTCTTTTCCTTTTCTTGCGCTGGTACAATATAATTTACCAGCAAATGATAAACCAGTTTGGGACGTTGTTCAGACGTTGAGTCAGGGAAGTGGTGCTGGATTCCTGATTTCACGGGGGATTTTGCACCACTGATACCATTATTTTGTTGTTGTTGTTTAAAAAACAATTTAACAGACTAACAAAAGCAACTGAGGAGGAAGAATGTCACCGTGGTGTGGGCAGGCAGGATCCCAAGGAGGCTGAGAGTGGAATTCAGAAAAACTGCCTTCCCTGTTTCTGCCCATAAACACGTCCTGGGGGAAGGAAAACTTGCTCTTTAAGAGGCTCCGGCTGAAATGTCAGGTCGTGCTCCGAGCTGGGGCAGCCCAGATCCTCCCTGCTCCTTTTGCCACTCGTGTTTGTTAAAACTCATTATTTTTCTGTGCAGGCATCCCTTGGCTTATAAACTCCAGCAGAGCGAGCACTGCCTGTAAACCCTGCGGATCTCTCCTGCTCTTACCAGTAAGAAACTGGGCGTTAAATCCCCCTTCGCAAGCAGAGAGAGAGAAATCAAACCGAGCCGCTGGGCTGCAGCTCAGATTCCCCAGGCCGCTGTGTTTTTCCTCTGACCCACACAAAGATTTCTTTCTAAATTTATCGCAGCGTTCATCAGCAGTCCCACTTAGTGGCAGATTACGAGGCTGGGCAGGCAGGGCCCATTCAAATGAGGGCAGGGGAGCCTGGAAAATAAAACAGGCTGGGGATGACGCAGGCAGCGAGGTGGGGGGTCAGCTGCACCCCAGCCCCGCTGCCCCCCAGCCGCTCTGCTCCAGGGGATCCTTCCCGGGAGGCTGCGGAGGGAACGCTGCAGCGATGGCAGTGCCCCAGCTCCTGGCTGGGTCCGGGGAGGTTTGCTGGTCCCTGGAGGCCCTGGTGCTGGTGACGCTGGGGAATTTCCACTGGGCTGCAGAAAGAGCTGCTGGGCTCTGGATTGCAAAGGCGAAGCGGCATTTGGCAGAGGTGCATGGTGGAGGGGGGGCTGTGCAGCACCCCTGTACAACACCCACATGCAGCCGAGCATCCCACAGGCTCCCGAGACCTCTCCTGTCCCCCCCAGTTCATACCTGCACGTCCTGGGCTCCTGCCTGCCTGGATCCAGCAGCATTTCCCACCCCCAGGGGGTACATGTCTGTGGGACCAGAGCTGTGGTTTTGTGTCCCCGTGGGTCCCCATGCCGAGGACACAGAGCGGTGTCACCCGTCCTGCTGTGGGCACCGGTTGATGCTAGCAGCACGCTTGGCGGAGATGAAGCCCCATCCAGGGAGTATGTGCCGCGTTTGGAATCACACGGGGAAATTATGCAGTTACAAGGATGGAATAATTGAGAGAATGCTTGACTAGAGCAATTTTCTTATGTGCCTGTCAGCAAATCACTTAATCTGTGCTGTGCCGAGTTTCCCATCCGTTAAATCCCCCTACTTCCTAAGAGGGAGTGGGAATAATACCCACTCATGATGGTGGAGGTACTGGAAGGTGGCCACGGAGATGCACAGTGACACATGTAGTGGCTGCAGACCTGGAAGGAACATGTAGCACTTTCAAACCAGCCTTTAGAAATTAAATTTCTCCTGCTGCTGCTTTTTTTTAACCAAAGAAAATCCTGAAATAGATTTGTGCAGGATTTAAAAATATTTCTCTGCCATTCCCAGGGTCGGGATATCCCAAATCAGATGGGAAAAAAGAGGAAAATGCTGCTATGTGCCGGGAGAAGGTAGCTGGGGAGATCCCGCTGGGATGCTGCACGCCGGGCAGGTACCGGAGGGGGGCCGGGGACAGGGCGCATCCCACGCGCATCCCGGCTGCATCCCACGCGCTTCCCATGCACATCCCGCGCACACCCCGCACACATCCCGGTCACGTCCCTGCCCACACCCCCCGTGGCCCCCCGCTGCCTCCCTGACCTCCTCCCGGGCTGATCTACCGCTCCCGAGTGATGGGAAGGATTTAAAATACAAATAATACAAATAATTAACTAAAAATAATTAAAAATAAAATAATAATAATAGAAGCAGCTAATTCTGTTACACTTCAGCAAGGGGGTCCCCATGGATAAAGCCCCTGCCCAGGCTCACTCCTTCCCAGTGGGTAAGTGGGAATGACTGTCCGAGGCCAAATGGGAACAATGGGTGGAATTTGAGGGGTCCCTCCCTTATTGCTATTTTTAACACAAAGCCACAGGGGTTGCTACTTTGCAGCTTCATGTTTTCTCTGCTTTTCTATTTAGGGATAATTGCTCCATATAGCATTATAACTTCCATGCGATGGATTGTTATGTTCTTGCTCTTTTTTTTTCCCCCTCACAGAATATACGATGCAGTTTCTGTTTGTAGACTGTTTTAATAGCGAGGTGGCTGAGACAAAGTTTACTCAATAAACTTGCCTTTCCCCTTGAGCAGCTTTAGCTGAGATAAACGGGCTTTAAAGTCCCGGTTTAGCGTGGGACTGGGACTGTTTACCATTCATCATTGTTAGTTAATTGCTATTTGGTTAAATATTTAGTTTGGATTAAGTTCTTTTATGCTCTTTTTCTGAAAAAATAATAAATAAAGGTGTGTTTAGCAATGTGGTAAAAGGCTTTCTAGAAGGCTTTTAAAGATACCCTGCAGTAGGGAAGCTCCATAAAGTTATTTTCTACATTTCGTGTGTAAATTTTCTTACTCACAGTTTGCTGTGGTGGTATCCATAATGAGCCAGGCTAAAGCAGCAGGGATATTGGACTGTGCTCTGGAGTGACTGCAGACTTCTTGTCTTCATTACCAGTTTCTTATTCTGAAAAGAAAAAAAAAAGTACAGTTTGCATCATTGTTTAAATCCACCAAATCCAACTCATGGCCTGTAAATTGCCCATGTTCAGAGTAAGAGGAGAGTGCAAAGGAAGCAAAAGGCACTGATGAGGATGGACTTCATTCACCACGCTTAGCTAGGACTTTATGAGGAGCTGTTGGATCTCTCTGATGTTAATTTAACTCTTTAGCTTCTCAGCGTTGATAATTTGAGAAAATTCCCACATAGGCAGAGGGTCAGTATAGGCAACTTCCTCTCCTGAAGACAATTAAACTAAATGCTGGTGTATGAAAAATATTTTATACCAATGGCCAGCACAGGACCTCACACTGCTGTACCGTGCACTGAGCTGTGACTTCTTCCTCTCTTCCCAAGTGCTCCACGGCAAGACCAGACGAGCTGTTAGTGGTGATGCTCCTGATGCCCGGAGCTGCTGCTGGACCCGGTGCGTTTGTGCCCCATCCACCCTGACACAGCATCCTCCTGTTGCCAAGGAGCCGACAGGATTGCTGAGAGCTGGGATTGTGCCTGAACTGCTCTGCCCCTGCCTTCTCCCAGCTCCCATGGGATTGCAGTGGGAACAGGGATCCTGGGAGCACCTCCTCGCTTTGGGGGGTTGTGGTGTCAGGGACGCACACGTGGACAGTCCCAGCGGTGGGACTGTGGGTTCAGCTGTGACCAGCAGCGTGTCACCGCCACTCTGCAAGATAACGTGGGTTGCCATGGTTACAGATGGAAACAGGGCTTTGGGTTAACTGGGGCCAGTGTCACGCGAAGCACGATGTCCCACATCATTCTGCACACACACCGAGAACCCGGAGCAGCGGCCACCACAAACCCCCGAGTGCCCACCCAGCCCTGGGTTTGTACGTTAAACTTCCCAAAATTCCCCAACCAGGAATCACGGTGCCACAGCCCGAGGGGTGGAACGGGGCTGGGATGAATCCCTCCCCTGCAAGGCTCCTGTCCCAGCCCTGTGACCAGGTATTTATCACTTATTGATGCACCCCAGATGCTAAGGCCTTATGTAAGCTCGGATTTTGCTGAGCTTTGATGCTCGGAATATGTAAGAGGCATTCTCAGAGCCAGGCACGCACATCGCCTCTCGACTGGGGTCGCATCTCGGAGGCAGAGCAGATGCTGGATCCCTTCTGTGGGACCGGAGGGACAGGGCTGGAAAAAAAATTAAAAAAAAAAAAAAAAGGAAGGGGGAAAAAAAGGAAAAAAAAAAAAGTTTCTGCCCCAAGCAGAGCTGTTCCTCCCAGGTGGTTTTGGAAGCACCAGGAAACGGCTTTGGGATGCTGCAGTTTCTGTCCCGCAGTCATCTGGGCCTGCTGGAAAGCCCACACTTGGCTTTCGAAGGATTGCATCCCTCATCCCGGTGGTCCCCAAAGAAGGAAAAGTGACGTTGTGGGAATGGATCTAAAGAGCAGTCAGCGGGCACAGAAACGGTGTTCCCACCACTGATCTTGCACTAATACAGCTGATCTGTGGTGTGCTGTTCAAAACAGATATGAAAAAAGTCTTAAAAGTTTGTACCTTCATCACAATATCTTCTTATTGCCTTGTTTTTTGGGGGGTAGGAATAGTATCAGAAGGCTTAGAGGCTTCAAAGCAGTCCAGGGCGTGCCTTAGGTGCTGGCCCTTCCCGCAGCCCGAGCGCTAATCCTCCGCTTGCCTTCCCTGCTAA
The DNA here is from genome assembly GCA_013400615.1 of Syrrhaptes paradoxus. Lineage (NCBI taxonomy): Eukaryota > Metazoa > Chordata > Aves > Pterocliformes > Pteroclidae > Syrrhaptes > Syrrhaptes paradoxus. The sequence continues at coordinate 102,767 of VZTO01016661.1, read as the reverse complement.
CGGAGAGAAACGATGCAGTCGTGGGCAGGCTCCGAAGGAGCTGGTTTGGGTAATAGTTTTTTAAAAAAAAAGGAAAATAGTTGGCAGGAACATGAGCAAAGCTGAAAGTATTTTCATCTGTTTTGTTTTGTAATGTTTAATGTTTTGTTTTCTACTTCATGAATTGTACAAAGGAATCACTCAGAAAAAGGTCTCCCATCCTGGAAAGGGAAAAAAATTTGCAGTGGGACTAACGTGGCTAATCAGAACTGGCCAAGTAAGAAAAAACCCAAAATATCTTGAAAAACTATAACATGTATTTTTTCTTAGGAAAAAAAAAATAGAAAAGTTCATCCTCTAATTGAGATTTGTTTGCAAAACAATTTCAGGCTGGGAAGAGTAATCAACTCATGCCTAAAACTATTTTTTTGAGATTAATTTTTATTTTGTTAATTTCAGCTTGGATTTTAGAAGTTACTAGCGGTTTTCAAATGATTATTGCTATGTAAGTGCAAAATACCTGTCCTAACTTTTAAACCATTGTGTACCCTTGTTTCGTGAGAGGCTACAGAAGGGAACTGACCAAAAAGATGCAGTTTAAAAAAAAAATAAACCTTGGCAGCTTGAGGAGAAAACAGCCGGGGAAGGAGTCTTTTCTCACTCCCTCTTTTTTACAAGTTTTTAAAAAAGATAATAGTTTAAAATTACTTATTTTTAGAAGCATCTAGAAGCCGCAGCTGAGACCCAGAGGCCAGTGTGGCTCAGTGCTGCACAAGCAAAGACAGTTTATCCCCGGCCAGAATAATGTGCAATGTCCGTTCCAAGGCTGAGACAAGATGCAGGGTGAAATCTTACCAAGTCCAGCCCCAACAGCGAAAATGATGTCGGTTTATTCAGCCAAGCTGATGACCGTGCTCTGAAGAGGATAATTTTCAGTAATTAAAAAAAAAGGCATTTCAGGACTTTTTTCACATAAGAACAAATAACTTGTGAGCATCAATTTTCATGGCTCCAGAAGCGCCCTGGCAGCGATGTTGGATGCAGAGCTGCAGGCAGGCAGGGTGCTGTGCTGCGGGCAGGGTGCTGTGCTGCGGGCAGGCAGGGTGCTGTGCTGCGGGCAGGGTGCTGTGCTGCAGGCAGGGTGCTGTGCCGCACGTCTGGCAGCTCCAGGCACTGTGGGTGCTGTGCTGGGGTGGGAGCAGGGACTGGAGCCACTGGCATGAATCCCAGCAGATTTCCCAATCTCTCGCTGTGCTTATAAAGCAGCCGCTGCGGGCAGGGCTGGCAGACACAGGCAGGCAGGGAGACGTGCCCTCGTGTCCAGGGGTGGGATCCATCCTGACCAGAGGGGCCCTGGTGCTTACCTGTGATTGCTGCTGCAGAAACAAAACCCACAGCATTAACTCCTGCTTTCTGATAAAGCAAAACTATGTTATTAAGCTGAAGTGATACGCTTTCTGGCTAAATATTTAAATTGGTAATTAATACACATCCCTTAGGGTGGGAAAATAGATGTTTTCCATCGTTTCACAGGCTCTACAGGAGAAATAAACCGCCCTAGTTTGGAAAGCAGAGGCTTAAATATGTTTATTTCCCACTAAACATTTTGCAATTCTGCTAAGGAGAGGGTAAGTCAGCTCTGTGTGAACGTTGTCCAGGAGGAAATAAAACCATCAGGGATTTATGGCAGTTCCTACGTGCTTGGGGGGGGGTTTAACCGCAGGACCGAGCTCCCCAGGGGCTGCCGGCAGTTCGGGAGCTGTAGGAAGGGGAGATGTTCAAATCTTTACCCAGCAAAGCACGCGTTACCTGAAACCCTGTTTTGCAGCCGTTTAATCCTGTTTTGCCAACTGGGGAGAGCAGCTCTCCAGGGCTGGAGCCGGCGGCGAAGGCCAGCGAGGCGGGACGCTGCCGTCACCGCTGTCGCTGCCGTCACTCCCGTCACTCCCATCGCTGCCATCGCTCCCGCTGGAGGACGGCGTGTTCCCGGGTTATGCAATAACCAGATCCGTGTGTCCCCCCTCGCCTGCCGCAGTGGGCACCGGTCCCCCACTCCGTTCACAGCCTCCGCGTCCCCACGTGAAATGGGAAATCTGGAAAAAAGCAGAAGTGTGGCTGTAATTAGGATTAATCTATTTTTAGCCAGCTGTCTGGTGCCCTGTCCACGTTCCAGCTGAGATGTTTAATTCTGTCTAGCTCGACTCTTTCTGCAGTTGCACCCAGGATTGATACAAAAAAAAAATATTTTAAACCTTGAATTTGCTGGGTTTTGTTTTTGTCTTGGGTGGGTATGGTGGTTTTTACAAAAAATATTTATTCCCCCATGTACAATAGCTGGAAAATCCAGCACTACAGTAATACAAAGGTTGCTGTACAAAAAAGGTTGTACAAGTTTTGCTATCATTATTATTCATTTTACTGTGTAGTTTGGAAACCTCGTCATAGATCAGGAATGTGTTGTACCCTGGGCTGCACAAACAGCACGGAAGGAAAATTGCCTCTCGAAGCTCTGTTGAGTAACAACCTACTGATACCAAGATGATTTTTGCTAAATAATATCAGGACAAGATGTTAAAGACGTCTACAAACAGCCAGCCGAGCACCTCGCCATTTACTGATCCCGTATTTAAATATCTGCTGCTCGTATGTTTAACCTTTTATAACGTGTTTGCAAAGGGAACTCCAAGTCAGATCAGCAATTAGGCAGGAAAACACCGGGGAGCACAGCTGGCTCCACATCAACAGATTCCTCCCTCCCGCTGCCCCCCACCCCCTGGGAACGTTTGGCTTTTGCAAATATTGATGCCCAATGCAAGGGGGGCCAGGGGGCCAAGAGCAGCCCCAGTGCCTCCCCAGGGCTGTGTCCCCCCCCCAGGCAGGGGACAGTACCTGTCAGCAGCATGAGGCCATCGGGTCTTGGAATTTTTCCATGCCACGGCCGTGCTCGCCGATGGTGGGCAGCGCGAGGGTGGTCCCCTGCCTGGGACGGGGAGGATGCTCTGCTCAGGAAAAAACAGGCTCCTCAGCAAGATGCTGTTCTCACCCTGAAATACAGCAACCAGCCCAGGGCACTGCTGCTTTACATGTAGGAGCAGAGCGTCTTTTCCTCTAAACCCCCCGTGTCACCCCCCCGTGTATTTTGGTGACTCATGAAGCTCCAAAGCGCTGAGCGCGGCGAAGGGCTATTTCTGTGCTCCCACTGCCATCCCTGCTCCCTCCGGCTGCTGCCAGCGCACCTCAGCCCTGCAGCACCCCCGCCACCTCTATTCTTAGCAGCTAATAGCTGGAATAATTCCTTTTGTCTCAGCGCTGTTAGATTTGGAACGGAGCAAAACCCGCAGCTCGGGGAGCTTGGCTGTCCCCACTCGGGGGGAGCGGACGGGGGTCTGGGGAGCCACTGTACCGACCTCCAGCAGCGTTCCGACATCGTGCTGCCCAGGAACGCTGCAAGAGAGCAAGCAGAGCGAGCACAGCTGTCGGTGGAGGGTGTTCAAATACCTTGGACCCAGCTTCAGAACAAGGTATAAGCTCGTCTCTGAAGCAGTGTGTGTGCTAACGGGGTGCCACCGCTGTGGGAAGGATGGTGGCAATTCCAGCTGGGATTTTCTTCGACTTCACAGGGTAAATTCCAGGGCTCCGGCTTTTCAAAGGGAGGGCCAGGTTTCCACCTGCAGGTTTCCGTTTCAGTGCCTCCTTTATTGCGTGGGCTGGGTTTGCACAAAGAATGCAAGTGTTTTATGCAAATGTGACTACCCAATGCCAACACATCCCCAGCACTTCTTGGGAACGAACCCACACCGCTGGCTTCGCAGACTTTTGATCTCAACACCAACTATTCCATCCAGTTCCCTTAAAATACCCCCTAAAGAGGACTCTGAAAAAACCCCACCCCAATCTTTGTGCACAGTCAGTTGTGCACACCAAGCAGGTACAAAGAATCAAGTTTAAAACTGTTTCTGAAAGGTTTTTTAATTGTTATTTGTATGTCTGCCTGCTCTTCCTCCAGTTGGTTGGGACTCCAGTGAGAATAACTGTCCATCCATGCACCAGGCTGTCAAAAAACTGGCATATCTGGCATTCACTAATAAAACTTGTCTGGAAAACAATAAACCCTTTGGAAAAAACCTAAACCTAAGTGTTTGTTGTGACTCTGTAACTTTTCTGGTTTTATCACAGCAGAACAAAACCTGATGTGCAGTACACCGTGTAGGATATCCCTGCATGGACTCTGGTAGCTGGGTGTCGTGGTTTGACCCACCTGGAAGCAAATATCATGCAGCCGCTCACTCACCCTCCTGGGGATGGGGAGAGAATTAAAAGGGGTAAAGAGAAAAGAGACTCATGGGTTGAGATAAGAACAAGTTAATAACTAAACTACAATAAGACTGAAAATAATAATGATGATAATAATTATAACAACAATAATAGTAATAATAATATACAGTAGATAAATGAGTGATAGACAGGGCAACTGCGATCCCAGAGAAGAGAGAAGAGACTGAGAGAGCTGGAGAGAACTTCCAGACAGACCTTCATCTATATACTGGGCATGTCATCCAAAACACAGCCTCTCACTAGCTACTATGAGGAAAGTTAACTCTGTCCCAGCTGAAACCAGGACACTGTGTTAGTAAATATTTAGTAAATATTCCTATTTTGGAGTTGCAAGGCTCCAGCCTCCTGGAAACCTGCATCTCCTGGTACTGTCAGGACAGCTCTGCAAGACCATGAATCGTCTGTTGTTGTCCATGTATGTGTGAAAATAGAAGGAAGACTTCAAAGTCTTATTTCTGATTTTCTTTGAAAAATGAAAGAAAATACCTCTTTAAAAAAATTTCCTATCAACTTCCTCCAAAAGCCACGCTGTTCCGGCTGTTCAGATGATGCTTCAGTCTCACTAATTGACTGGGGGCTTTCTGTGCAGTAAGGACTATAATTAAGCAAGAGGCACAACTTGAGTAAAATCTGGGAAAAAGGAACTCCTGAATTTCCATATCAGCTTTGACCCCCATTCCACATATAATGTAGGTCAAATTATTTAACCTTTATTTAACTCAGCCTTCCCGTATGCAACACTGTATTAATTTTAAATAAGCAAACATTAAAAACTGCTCAGTTTCCGTAAGCAACAACTAACATTACTTCTGTACTTGCAGTCAATGTAGACTATTTTACTATACAATGTAGACTGTTTCACTACAGCGGAGCTAAGTAGGATTTTTTTATAAGGATTACTTTCTATTACAACATTCAGATTAAAAGAAAATTTTAAAAATTAATCACTCTCTGCTTAGTGAGGGTTATGGGAAACAGTCCTGGCAGATGGGCTTTTCTTCCCCGTTTCTGCTGGTATTCCTTCAGTGGAGCTGACTGGGAATTCTGCGCCAAAAGAGATTTTTGTTGGAAAACACCGTTTTGCTGAGGTTGTGAGTGTTTTGTGAGAAAGAGGTAGAGCTGACAAATTGCACATTTTGAAAAAGAGCTATCCCACGTCAGCATTGGAGAAACACACTATTTTGCATTTTAAAGCAACTTTCAGGACTTTTGTTTGGTAACTGAAGAACACTGTGCTAAGCGTTATTACCAAGTTTTACATTCCCTCGTCTACCTTTGCCTGATTCTTTGCTCCTTCCGTTTATTACCAACCTCTCCCCGAGGTGATGTGCCCAGACGTCATTTTCCTGGATATTGAGGCTGAGGGGTTACAGATTTACAGCTGCACGGACTTGCTACGTCTTGGGTAGGAATTTGTTTGGCATATTTGATCGCGGCCTTTTAGTTAAACAGGAACATGCCCTGATTTTAACAATTGCAGTTTCCTGTAGTCGGAGGAAGGTGCGGCCGATGGCATTTAAACCGAAACCTGAGCCAAGGCTTCACCAGCAGGAAGCTGAGAGTGCGGGCAGCACCGCGAGGGTTTCATTCGTCATTAAAATGACCAAGGACCTTCCTCGGTGGACGGCTGAGGTTATTTTATCACCCACAATACCAATAATCACATGCATGAGGGTTAGAGTTTTGCAACATCGGACTTCGTATGTTATTGCTATTAAGGTCACTGTAGCATGACAGCAGAAAATAGCCCGGGAGATGCCAGAGAAGTGAGGATGCACCTTCACGCAGTCTGGCATATAAGCCGTTGCAGTCAGCTGTTAGGTCACCCCTCGCTTTGGAACAGGTATTTCACCACCATTTGGTCTCCCCTGCCTCCGACATGGCTGTGGATTATTTCCAGTTACCAAGCTGCTTGCTAGCCCGGGACTTTGCTCCTTTAGTCAGTTCTTACAAAACAAAAGTTCTGCCTCCTGCTTTTAGACAGAGTTTGGAGGAAACAGGAAAAAAAAATTAAAAGCGCCTAGATTTCTACCATGGAATCACAGCTTCTAGTTCCTTACTTCAGCTCACAGAAAATGCCAAAGCCTGCCCAACATTTAACTGACTCAGCTGTGTGAGAAGACAACTTTATTTTTTTGGGCCTCATTATTCAGTTCTGAGCGCTGAAGCTTTCTGTTGTGCCATGTTTTAGTGCAGCGCAGCTTTGAGTCTTCTTGGGAGCCCGAGTGCCACCATAAAGTAAATACTTACAGTCAGGTAAAGGTAGAAATGTTCTGTGGCTGGTGATTTTCAAATGAAAGCAAACCATAAAATAAATGCTGCCGTTCTCCTGAAAGCAACCAAAAAGATATCATTTGAAATAAATCAAAGCTTCACTTTACTTTCTTAATACACCGCAAGACTGCCAAAATCGCTGTGAGCTGAAAGCACCACTCAACTGTCCCCTTTCTGAGCTTCCAAGTCTTTTATCTTGCTCCAGTGCCGTACGCAATCGTGTTCAGAGCTTTGTCAGGTCTCACGGGTCCAGCGAGATGGCCTCTGTCTCGTCTGCACATTACCAGCGTGTTGTACATCAGCTACACGCTGACGGAGAAAACGGGGAATGCAGAAAATCCGCCCTGACCCTGCACGTTGGTGGAGCTTCTGAGATAACTCCGGGGTAACTGAAACCAGCACAGGCAGCTTACCACCGCAGAAAACACTGCCCTACTTTAGTGAGCATCACTGCGGGGTGACTCATTTAAGTAGCTGTAGCGCTCTGACAATTTTACCTTCATTAACTGAAGTAGTTAATGCTCGCAGCTTTGGCCACAAAGCCTGTATGTAAGGCTTGAAGTCCCAAGGGTTTGATTGCATAAGAAACCATGTCTTGTGGCATACAGTTGATCAAGCACTACTTCTTTTGGTCACACGGAGGCTCGATTTCCCCTTGCATCATCTGCAACAGACCTTTTACATTTCTTGTACTGGTGTCTGTTCCATCGCAAGGGTCATCCCCTCACCCCACACTGGGAGCCTGTGCTGCTCTCCCAGGTCCCTGGCTCAAAGGAGCTTTTTCTTTTTTTTTTTGCAGAATCATATCTGAGAAACCGGGAGCTTGCAATTCTTCTCATTTGTGTCTGTGTGTAACAGGTGTCATTTTCAGTGTAGTACAGACAAATCCCGAAATAGCTCAGGCTCTTCAGATGCTGCAAAGAGAAAAAATAGTGGGTTACTTCAGCTCCGGTTGTAGTGAAAAACCCAAAGCTTGCAGCCAGCTCTGAAGTCCAGAATTAAAATGGCAGATGTAGCTGTGTAGTAGTGATCTCTCTCGATTCGGTGTCTCTCAGATGAACTGCTGGCTCTCTCTCGCCCTTGTGTGTACACAGACTGACGCATGAACTCCCTCATACCGAGCAGGCTCTCCATTAGCTTCTCTTTGATTCCCAGATGCTGTATCTACCACTGATCCTCCTCCGCATTTTCTGGATTTGAGGCTACGAGCCGGGAGCGCACTGCTTCCCTGCCTGGTGCTGAAGCCGACTGGAGACACCGGAGTTAATGCAAAGGGGCAGAGGCACGGGGACAATGTCCCTCTGCAAAATGTTTCTTGCCTGGTGATGCCGGCTGTGCTGAAACACACGGCTGTTTGTGGACTTGAACAGAGATTACTGGATTCTGGTGACTCCAGGAAATCAGTTATTAGTTCCCCTGCCTACTGTGAGCATTTTGAACCTGTGTGTATGATAACACTTATTAATACTGTTCAGATTAAGAAGAGCCTACAGCTTTCCAGCACTGTCAGCACCTTATCTCACATCATCTGAACCACATTCAGATCAATGGCTGGCGGCCAGCGCAGCAGGGTCGTGCGGGTCCAGCAGCAGCCTCACGCTTTTATGCCCAGACCTGCGTTCGTTCACAGGAGCAGTTCCTTTTAAGCTGGCTTGTGCTTCAGGGTAGCTGCCTGCTGAGTATTTGCAAGACGTAGGCCTAAAATATTTTATTTTAGGAAGTCCAGTAGTGGTTCCTGTCACCGAAACAGTTAATCAAAAAGCACTAACTCTCGACTGGAACGTGTGTGTGCGTGCGTGTGTGTATGTGTGTGTTTTTGTTTTTTAGAGCCAAGAAGATTTGCTTTGGTTTTTTTAAAGCAGAAACCACCACAAAGTTGGCTGTGGTTTCAGCTGCGCTCGTTCGAGATTTGTATTGCTGACTACCAAGCCGAAAAGAGTTAACCTAGTAAGTATGACTCAGAAGCAGAGAAAGAGATGCGAGGCTGAGAGCCTTGGAGGAAGCACAGAAACAGAGGTGAGGAACATAATAATTACCAAAAAAAGGTGCAGAGTCCAGGAGCGACGTTCCCCTCGGTTTGCCTGGCCCTGGCACCGCTGGCACGGGCTCCCTGGAAAGCTGCAGTTCCGCTCTTATAACACAGGGAGCAGGCTGGAGAATTTAGAGCTGCGTCACAGAGCTCAGCGAGAGAGTGAGAGAGCAAGCTCCGTCGATAGGTCTACCAGCAACAGCCCTGCTGCAGCAAGAGGGGAGAGAGGCAGCAAGAGAAGCAGAGAAGGCTCCGCAAAGAGAAGTGACACCAACACCAGGGACTGGGCTCCTGCAACCCTCCAGTGTCATTTAAAGATTGTATTTGGGCTCGGTTGGCGTAGGAGGCTTCGCCCATTGACGATGCTGGAGACCCGCCGCGCTTAATCCCACGGGGAGGGAGAGTGGGCAGATACCGAAAGGGTTAACGGAAAGGAAATTTCTGGAACCTTCTATTCTGCGGCGCTACACAGCGAGCGGAGGGCTGAGGACTGCGCAGATGGTGCACGGGCAGAGCTCTTCGGTCCGGTTCGTCTTTCCCACGTACGTACCCTTTGATCAGGATGGGGCTTGAGCTGCATCTACGTATTTTAATTATTTGCAGGGCGTCCCTCTCCCCCAGCGTCCCTAAGTTCAGATCCCAAAGTGCCTTTATTATTATTTTGGCTGGGTATGATTGCTCTGTTCTGCGTCAGAGCTGTTTTCTCAATGGAACGATGGCACAGGTTGTACTAATGTCACTCTTGCCGGCATTGCTGTGCTGCAGAGGAGGGTAGTAGTCGTGGGGGAGAGATGACAACTTTGCAAAAACTGCTGTTTTCGTGTTTTGTTTGGGCTTTTTATTTCCTCCCTGTCTGTCTGAAGGCTGGCATGTTGGCGAGGGTTCGGTGGAGGGGTTAACAGGCGCTCTGCATTTCCCAGCTCGGAGGTTCGTCACTGCGTAGTTGGGAAAGTGGCGAACGGTGACGCAGTGATCATTGCAGGGCACGTCGGCCAGTTTTTTTTTTTTTAAAAAAGCAACTGGGGGGGACAGGTAAAGACGGGGTTGCCTTCCAGAGGCTTCCATAGCAAGCTGAAAGGGGTTAAAGGATGAGTCGAGACGGGGAAGCTAGCATTTAGGGATTAAATGTCATCATTTTGGCGTTGGAAAGTTGTTTACCTTGCGCTCTCCGTGTCTCCATGCTGGCAGCCGGCCAGCTCCCATGTGATAGTCTTCCCTGTACTGCTGCATCATTAACTAAGTGGCAGAGCCGGCTCCCCATTGGCCGGGGAGGGCTCTCAGCCCAAAGCCACCATCCGATTGGTGGAGGAAAGTATGGCAGGTGAAAAGCTCTTTCCGATTGGTCGAGGACTGGGTGTCAAATCTCAACGTTGATTTCACTTGCTTCAAAGTGCCGGCAGCTCCCTGCCCGCTGCTCCCTGCCCGCTCCCTGCCTGTTCCCTGCCTGCTGGGCACCCCAGGGGCAGGGGCTGCAGGCAGCAACGCCGCGGTTAACCCCTCGGACCCCGCACCCCTGGGTGCCCCGGGTGCCGGGGAGGTTTCACTTTGTAGATGACGTGTCGGAGCTGCAAACCGCGGGGAAGAGGAAGGTCCAGGGGTTTGGGGCTGTTCTCGCTGGCGTGCTTTCCTCCTGCTCCCTTATAAGGTGGTTAAGGGTGAGCAAGGCTGTAAAATGCTTGGGGCAGGGATTGCACCCGGAAATTATATCGTGGGAATAATGAAAGAAGCGAAAAATATTTCTTGCCCAAACTCAGCTTTTGTTTGCATAAGGGTGAGGTTGCCACAGGCTCGGTAACATCAGGGAGAGCTGAAGCCAGCCCTAAAGGTTTGCAAAAGAAAGAACAGCGTTAGAAAGCAGGGACGAAAGCACTGGGAAGGCCTGGGTAAGGATAAATGGGAAACTGAAGGCAGAGAGCAGCTTCAGAGAGAGAATGAGCAAATGAAGGGGGAGAACATTTTTCTCTCTTAACCATTTACTCTACTATTTTTTCACCTCTCTTCTTAAAGCGACCAGCAATGAAGATGGCAGCTCTGCCTGGAAGTGCTGAGGACAAAACCAGCTTTGAGCTTGGTCCTTCTGGCCGAGGAAGTCTCCCGATTATGCAGTGGAGCGGTAACTTTGCTTTCTCATACGGCAGGGAACATTATTCCATAGCCTTTCCTCATTCCGAGGCTTAAACCAGTTTAAGGATATGGTAGCATAAGCATTTAATCTATATTACTCACTCGCTGGCATCTCAAGCGTCAGGTCCGGTTGTTTAGCAACAACCGCTGGGTTCAGAACCGGCTCAAACATACCGCATCCGCCGTCTCCATTCCTTCAGCAGCCGCCCGTCCTCTGCACGGCAGTCTGAGAGAGAGGGAGAGAGAAAGGGGCTGTATTTACACGCATACACCCACCCCGACCGAATTCTGGTTATTCGGTTACGAAGGCCGCAGGTGCTGCGGTTTTATCCCCAGCTCCATCCTTTTGCGCAGTACCGTAGAGGGGAGGGAGCCATTTCCAACGGCAGTGCGGAGGTAGGAACAGGGAGGGAAGACGAAAACAGAGAGTAGGTGCCACTCCCCAATTTTTCCCCCCTTTCCCATCTCCACCTTCCTTGCCTTCCCTCCTTTTCTGCCAGATTCCGGAGGGAATTTCATCCTCTTACTGCAGTCGTCACAACCCCTCCTGACTCCCGGAGCCTTGGCTGGCTGGAGCTGCCTCCCTTGGAGCATCCTTGCCTCCTGCAGCGCCAGTTCCGCAGAGCAGGGGAACAACAGCAATAGCAGCAACAACAGTGGTCCCTGCAGCGAGACGGACAGGCATAAATACACACACATATAGGAGCAGTACGAGGCGGCCGCGGAGGTAATTCTGTGCAGCCAGGAGCTGGACTAAGAAACAATGCTCGGTTGCGTCGAAGATGGGTGGGTTAAGCCTGTTTTGCTGAGTGCTGTCGGAACGGACAACCCTTTGCATTTTTTCCCCATCACGGTTGTGGGGTGGAGGACCCCGTTAATTTGCAAAGCTAGTGCTTCTTCGTGGCATTTGTCAGTCCTCTGAAAGGAGGTGCAACTGGCACCCGGTGTATGTGCTCAGGGTTATGTGTATCGAATGTTCAGCGCAGGGATGCATTTGGTGTTATTCCTTTCGCTACCCCCTTTTTGCCACAGCGATCATTTAATTGCAACTAAATGCAGGGAGGGTAAGGAGACAGAGATAAAAGAGGAGTTATTTCAATGTTATACTTCAGCTGTAAATCTCATTACTCAGGAATTGAGGTTACTGTCGGCAGGTAAATCTGTAGGACTAGCAGGAAACAAGGCTAAGAAGGGGACGCGGCACATTTCTGTAGGACAGCAGTGAATTTGTGCACAGGGATGGTATAGTTGCTGTATGCTAGCTGCACATGGCTAACTGTTCCATAGTGGTTTTCTGCATATTGCTGCAAAAGGACTTGGGAAAGCCGTGATTTCTTCCTCCCTCTGACACTTGTGTGTGTGACACTGTGTAAGCTGATTCATTTTTCTGTATTTTGGTTTCCTTCCTTTGTAAAGGGGGGGTTATTATATCTCCCAGCCCTAGTGCGGCATTATGACGCAGTGTTTGTTAGTGCGTTGGGTCTGTTGGCAAAATACATGCAATTTTGTTGGGAGTTTTGACTGTTCAAGGACTGCAAAATTTGGTAAAGGAAGTTAAGGATTGCAAACGCTCGTGACATAAATTTAAAAGCATTACCATCTGATTCTTCTTTGAGATCGAAGGAAGGCTCTCTGAACGACAAGGCAGCCATGATCTCCTTCTGCACTTGTTTTGCCGATGGTCATGTTACATCTGTGACGCAGTCCGATTTTGCTGTTCGTTCCTGTCTGTGCTTTACAGAGTTGAGCTGATAAGGGCACAAGCTTGAATACGGTTAGAGACATTAATTTAATATTGATGTTAGAGTTTGCAACCATACCTGAAGTGGCAGGGATATCGGCATCCCCCTATTTCACCGCCCAGAAACGGTGAAGGAATCCGAACGAACACGACAGCACCCCTAGCCATTTTGTTGCTCGCAGAGTAGACTCTCAGCCTGCAGCGCTGCTGCTGCTGCTGTTAATTTCCATGTCATACAAATACAGCGTCGGGCTCTGTGTCAGGAGCTTTACTGATGCTGTGAGAAGCTTAAAGTCTACAAGCAAATGTTTTTCTTTTCTTATTTGGGAAAACTCATTAAAATGTCCAAATGCCAAGCATGCTACCCTGACTCCTCTCACAAATCACTTCCAGACCTATCCAGAAAATTCACTGCTGCCGTGTATTTTTTCTAGAACTTGTTCACGGTGTTTTCTTATGGTTTAATATGGGTGTGGCTCGGGGGGGGAAGAATAAGATTTAAGTCGGTTAAGTATCTGTATCACTAATGCTAATAGACAGAGATGTAGGCAAGAGATGAGTTGCCCATATCCTCTGTGTATCTATACAGAGACATAGACACTCCAAGCCTAGGTTGTGATGATGTCCCTGTTATGGAACAAGAAGGGAGTACTCTGTTCTGTTCTCACCCACCCAAAAGTTTTTGGTGCAAAGGCAGCAGCAGAAAAGGCCAACGTGGGAATCTCACAAAATGGTTTCAACAGCATTCAGAGATGCCAGTGCCGTTTATACTGGCACGGCTCCGAGAGAGGTACTGTGAGCTGCCTGCTGCAAGGTCATTCCCCTGACTCATTGTCAGCGACCAGTTGGTTCAGGAACTCCCAGTCCACATTTCTTGCAACTGTGGCAGTGCTTCAGTCCTGAACCTGGAGTTGAGGCTTGAAAATTAATGCTACTGCCGTAGCGGGCCACTGAGTCCAAAACTGTAGATCCGAAAAATCCTGCATGTCTCCAGCATTTTAAAATCCCTAGCTATAATTTGTTTCTTGAGCTAACTACAAAAACTTTGCACTAGTTCCCTCATCCCCTTTTCCCCTGAGACTTCCTCTGGACTGCTGGGAATCAGGAGTGGCATGTATTTAAGGACTAGGGATCAACTTACACTGTGTTTCGGAAAAAAAAAAAAGTGTCCGCATGTATTTGCATTTCTGTTCCTGTAGTCTTTACCAGGTGGACTCGGCAGGCTGCTCTGAGTCCACTGGTGTCTGTCAAGATCACGGTGTCTCTCGTGCTTTCAGTTTCAGGTACCTCAGCTCAATACCTGGCTCGTCCCCTCCCAGGTTCCCCCGTTCTTCCCCGCTGTTCCTATTTGTCCACATCACTCGTATTTTCAGTTGACTCAGGGATGGATACGTTAGGGCTGGCTCTGGTCTTCTCAGGCAGCAGTAGAGCAGTTAATGCCTCAAGGATCTTGAGCAAAATTTCTTATTTTGTCCCCATCTTTGCAATAACGATATCCAACTAGGGGGCACGTTATCTAGCTCCTTTTGAACAGACAGGATCCCTCCTACTAGCCTCCCTGCCTGTTTTGGCTCCCTGCCCGCCCAAGCCTCCCGCCCTTGGCAGCCTCCTGCCCGGACCGTGCACAAAGTCAGCCTTAGCCTGCGGTACCGTCATTCTCTGCTTTTCAAAGGGAAAGAGCCTGGCTGCTAATCCTGATGCCAGTGACGACTCTTCGCCTACAGGGAGGCATATGTGATAGCTTGTCTGCTAAAAACTGAGCCAACACAGTGTGATTCAGACCTGAAGCTTTCCAAGGAAGAGAGCTATTTCTGAGTTAAGCACATCTCTTCAGCTCCCCACACAAACACTCTTTATCCAGTGCAAATGGTGCATAGTAGGTGTCCATCAGCAGCCACTGCGTTCGTATGTGGATATACGGCTCAAATGCTTCTTAAATATCGAGGATGGCTCTCAAACATACAGTGAAGTTTGAGTGATAGAATGATGGAAATCCTGGGAACAGCTCACATGCTCGGGGGACTCAGCCTGAGTTTGATCAATGCTTTTCTCCAGCTTTTCTGACAGGTCCTTCTACTGCAGACAGCGTTAAGATACGGCAGGGTACAGAAGGCATGTTGTCAAATGTCCAGTTTAAGGGCAGGTTATACTTCAGGGAACATCTGGCAGTATTTGTTTCCTTATGCTCTTCACTGGCACAGAACACTTGTCTCTTGAACGACACAAAGAAAAAATATGACTTCCCTTGACATTACAGAAAGTAGCAGGAATGGTAGTGTTGGGGGAACACCGTGTTCCTGACTGACTAGACAAATCACAACAATCATCTCCCTGTGCCTGCTTTCAAGACCTGCAATCAATACTTTATATTCTAAGGTGATGCTTAGGTACAGAAGTTAGGAACAGAAAATTACTTTTCTGGTTTCAGCTACTGTGGTGGGTAATTTTTTTAGCGTAATTAGTTTTGTAATGTGCTGTTCAGTCAAGCTGTGCATGGCTAAAATGTGACGAGTTTTCATTGCTGCACTGTCCTGCTGCTCTTCCCTGACCTAGCCAGTGTAAGTGCAACCCTCTTCTTCCCCTCTGTAAGTTTGCCTGGTTTCACCTCATTGTTCCTTGTGAAATCTGAAATCCAACACAGGATTCAGTGGCTCAGCAGTTCCTGTGCCCTCCAAACAGGCTGTGGTTTTGCCTAGGAAAGGCAAAAAAGTGAAAGTGGAAGAAAACTGTATGACTCCAGGCAAGACAAAGCCATTTCAGACGAGAATCACAAGATTAGAAACTGTAGCCCTAAGATCTAGCACTTCTAGAACGGTCACCGTGCTAAAACCGACCCTTCCGTTCAGAACAGCTTTGGGGCAGGCACCAGCAAACAGCAAATACGTGTTACCTTTTACTTCACAGTCTGAAACAAAGTTCTGGGGTTTAAAAACAGTCTTGTGAATAAATCCTAGTTAGTTTAGTGATGCTGTGCTGTTAGAATCCTGGTTGGCACCAAACCTATGCTGGGAACAAGCTCTATTGAAACTGACTCAAAGCAGCAAGAGTTAACCACGCATGAGCGTGCCTCCAGGGGGGCCACCACGCAAGGAGAAGAGGTTAAGATGCACCTCTCAGACCTCATCACAAGCCAAATTTCAGCCACTGCAGACATCACCTATCCCCTGTCCAGCCCTAAATTATCTGGAAAAGCTGCTTCTCCCTACATTAAACAAACGAGCAAACAAGAACCTGGCTCTCCCCTCACTCCAAACCCTTCAACAACTGAACCATTTTAAAAAATGGGTTAGAATGATAGGCAGCGTGGTGACAGTTCAGCACAGTTAGACAAATGCTGGTGAGTGCTCTGACAGATTACCCTTAATAGGAATTGAAATCGGGGACTCAAACGGCAAGCAGGACTGCCTGTCCCATTCCTCAAACAGAGCTAAATGGGACAAACGGCCAGCACACCACCGTCGGGTGTTCAGCCTGCCTTCGGTTTTTGGGGGTTTTTGCAGACAGCACAAGGGTTGCAGACCTATAGCACTTAGCTTTCAACTTTCCTATTTATTCTGTGATTGTAAGGCTACAACGGTAGGACTAAAGGAATAGCCTACGTTCAACTCAGGAACGCAATCTGGAATTTTTAGTCTGGTCCTAATCAAGAAAAAAAAAATCTCTATGATGCTTTAAATTAATGAAGGAAGTAAATGGTTCTGCTGCCCATAACAGCAGCAGCATCTCTAGAGCCATCTTCTCATCACACGCAGCAACTTCACTGAGCAACACAGCATCTCCCTGCCTTTCCTCAGCCCAGGTCATCTCCCTGCCTTTCCTCAGCCCAGGTCAGCGCTCCTGCTGACACAGAAACCCTTACACACCACCGACGGGCTCAGACGGCAAGTTAGGGCACATTTGTCCATACCTGACCTACCAACACCACGCAGTAACAGAACTGCACAACAAACAGATGCAGTTACACACTCCCCCGGGCTGAGGAAGCTTTTTTTGAAACCTTAGAAGTTCACTCATTTCAATTCCCCTTACAGGTCACCACTTGTACTGTCACACCCCTCTGTCCTGCACCTGGCCTTGGGCTGACTCATTCCTTGACGGTGAGGATGATGCATCAAGCTCTGCTCTTCTGCATGTGAAACGGGAATGTTTTCTCCAGGGGAGACCAGAGCCTGACAAAGCATGAGTTTCACTCCCTGATTTGAATATGGAGGAAGGAATTTATGATGCACGTGGGGTCCTGTAGAGATCTGTTTTGCTTACTGTGGAAGTCCCAAAAGTGACTTAATTTATAAGCTGTACGTTGTGAAAAATCAGGTCTGTGACATCCAGGCTTGCCTTGTTCCTGCAGACTAGATCAAAGGTCTTGGGCTGGGGAGGAAGTTCCCTTTCACAGGTGAGGCAGGGATTTCTTCCCTTTTTGCCTCTGTCTCATGGAGAACATATAAAGCAGTGTGAAGTCCATGAAAGGCTTTGAGATGTTCCTCTGAAAGAAGCTACAGTACAGTACAGCTACTAAAACATGTCTGAAAAAGGAGGAAAAAAACAGAACGATACTGTACTTTTGCTCTATTATTTTCTGGAAACTCCAGAACACTTTGATGAACCCAGCTATAGCTGAGAGCATTTGCTTGTCTCCAGACATGTGTGTGTCCATATGCAGACATTCAACACACTCCCAGCAAATGCTGGAGACAAGCACTGGTTTATTTTTCTGCATGTGTGCGTATTAGTAGTTGAGTGCTGTTTATCACAGCATCTTGAACTGCTCTCTTTTTCTTCTCCCTCCCTCCGTGTGCTGCCTGCCCAAGCATGCCATTAGGTTTGGAAAGAGCAGCACACGCTCTCACAGACGTATCCTTCACAAAAAGTGTACCTGCAGGGTGGCAGAAAGGGCTGACACCTTCTGGCTGCTGGGAGGGAAGGGGAGCTTGTTAAGGCACGGGACAATTTCACCAACTGTTTCCGAAAACCCTACTAAAGATTTCTTTTTACTGTTAAGGCATATGCCTACTACTGAGACAGGAGAAAAACAAAGCAACCCTCACTTTGAGCCTGTTTCTGAAAGATGCTGCTGTGGCACTTTATCTGTGCTGCAGCAGTAACTCTCAGCCCAGCTTTTCAGGAGTAAATCTTACGCGGATAATACAGGATGCCTCACATAACTGTGCCAGCAAGACAGACACTGGGGAGGGAACCTGCTTTCCACTTGTCTTTCACCCTGTTGCCCCAGTTAATGGATTTAGAAACTCCAGTAAATATCCAGACACAGTAAACTAGTACAGTTCTTTCCCCTTCCTCCACTCCCCTTTCTTGGAAGGGCACTCTCTTTTCGCTGAGCTCTTCCTCTGCTGTCTGCGGGTGTGCATTAGGATGTAGGCACTGAAGCAGCTTCTTGGATCTGGTTACAAAACAAATGCAAAGGGTTGCCAAAAACCCAGGGTATCAATAAGTGAAACTCCCAGCTCCACTTCTGCCACACTTCATTCCATTTTACATCAGCTTCTTCATCAGCACAGGTTAGACACGGTGGCCAGGGTTTGAGAGTTCCTGAATTACACACGTGTGTAAGTCAAACCCAGGTTTTGAGACACCCCATCTGCACCTGCCGCACCGAGACACACCACCCTGCAGGTTAACCCCTGCGGCCGTGCTGCACTACAGCCCTGCTCAGACCTCAACAACCCCAGCTGCTCATTTTCACACTCTCCTACTTCCTCAACAGCTTTCATTGTACCATTTACAGCTAGATTTGCAAATGCTCCCTTTTTAGGTTTTGTTCTGACCCACACTCAAAGTAGCTTCCATGCAATTTATTTTCATTGTCCCTACAGGATTTAAAACTTGTCTCACAAAAATCTGCAACTCCTTGCTTATGAAAGGCACGCTGTTTACAGGGCGGGCGATACAGCTGACAAAGTTCCATCGTGACAGTCACATTTCCTTTCCCTGTCACCAAAAGCACCTGACCTGTCCTGTCCTCTCTGATGATGCTGAGATCAGTCAGTGATGGAAAGCCAGAACACTCTGCCTCGGACAGAATGAGGTTTATAGCCTGGTTCTATCTGCATGGCATGAAAAAGCGATCCTGTGCAACACAAACCATCGCCCTCCCCCTACTATCATATTCCACACTACTTGCTGGTAAGAGCTTCAGTATATTCCACCTGGCTGTGAAAGGGAATCAGAGTCACTGCCAGAGTGGTGGGTTTCTTCATCACATATTTCATCTCTCCTACATCAGCCTCAACTACTCACAAGTCGCCAAAAAAATGTGTGTCAATAAAGTAACTAACCCGAAGTTAACTGTCTTACTTTCTAATATAATTAAACAAACACATTTTTCTCTAGGTACGGTGGAGATGAAGGATTTTCTCTCTCAGCCTCCAGCCATGCACAAGATGTGTCTTCCTCTGGAAGCTGGTTTCACATGGTGGCTTAGATTTTCCCACTCTGTATCTAGCACCATTTGAAATCAGTGTTCTAGGAGCAAGAATTACAGCGTGGGAGGAGATCAAGCAGCTGCTAACTTCACCGACAGCCTCTGCTCCTTAAACCAGCACTTTTTCCAATGGTTCTTTTTTTGCCAGCCATCCACTTTGTAACATCATCTGATTTCTAGACACTTAAACAACCACTGTATGCACCCGCTCAAGCTAGGGCCACAGCAGGCACAGCTTCCTTCAGATGTATTTCTACTTAATAAACAATATTGAGTTAAAGTTGTCCAGAGTAGAGTGATCGGAAAGTTGCATGAAAACCAACGCAGTACTTCTTGCATCTTTGACAGGCAGAGTACTTTTCCTTTATCATACGATCACTAGGACCTTAACATTTAACTTACTTAAAACTTAGAGCAAATATATTTCCACTGTGCTTGGGGACTCTGCTGCTTTAGAATTATCATCCCCTAGCTCCCAGAGACTTGCTCTGCAAACACAAATTCCCTCCAACAATTGGATCTCAGCAGTTAAACACAGAAGTGCCTTCAGCAATCATGATGATGTCACACTGGTGCACACAGAACCCACTCTGCTTTCTAGAATAATTTTTGAAGTTAATTGCTGGTAACTCCTAGTAACGTTTCAGACAACTTCCATACCCTTGCATCCAAACCACTAAGATGAAGCTGAACTATTTTTGCTTGACCTCACTATTGTCAAAGATGTTATTATACACAAAGACGATCGCTATGTGGACGAAG
Source organism: Syrrhaptes paradoxus (assembly GCA_013400615.1). Taxonomy (NCBI): domain Eukaryota; kingdom Metazoa; phylum Chordata; class Aves; order Pterocliformes; family Pteroclidae; genus Syrrhaptes; species Syrrhaptes paradoxus. Next base: position 83,084 of record VZTO01016661.1, on the reverse strand, counting down.
CATTTGATCAGACCACTGAATAGTCATCTTTAAAGAATGCGTAGCTGTCATCTACAAGAGGATTCTTCTCTGAGCCAGGAAAATGTCTCTTACACAGGCTGACCGATTTCTCTTGGTGTTCAGAGTCTCAGTTTTTGTCTAGCACCATTTGAAATCGGTTATGATGTAGGGGGAAAAGCAACAGTAATGGAAAACTTCATTCCCCCGCCCCCCCAAGTCCTTATAAATAAACATCATCCAAAGCACGACCTGGCTTCACAAACACGCATGGTATGCTCTTCTGTTCTCTGACCCGAAGTTACACCTACAGGCCGAACATCCTGCACAAAAGGAGGACAGTCAGCACCACGTTCAGCTAGGAGGGATGCTGACAGAGAGCGAAGGATGTGTTCAAACACGTAACTAAGATTCTTCAACTCAAGCAAGCCAGGGCCCACGTGCGAGAGCACAGCCCCCCAGCCCTCTGAGCAGTTATATTCCATGTGCTATTTGTTTGCCTTAACCTGTTATTTATGCAGATTTCTTTCCTTTTAAATAAAATTGTATGGTACTTGGTATCAGGCTCTGTCTCAGGTAGACAGATGACATGTTTCCCCCATGGACAATATCTAATTGCTGCAAGTCTCTCCATTTCAGCCCCCAGCTCCATTTTCACCACCCTGCTGGAATGATGCTCAGAAAGGAGCATTTACACTGATTTTAAGTGGAAAACTGAGAAGCCCACCAGCCACGGACACTTCACTTGCTTAACATTAAACTAGGCAATACTGCACCTATGTTTTGTTACCCCCCCCACGAGAACATCGCTTGTTTTACCAGTAGATGGCAACACCACATTTTTCTTACATACAGCCCTTTCCTTACCATGAAGTTCATGTGTTCGTGACTCTTAATTATCAGTTCCAGATTCTAAAAGGAAATCATTCATGTGGGACCGAGTTTCAGAAACATGGTGCAGAATTAATGACAATTAGGAGAAATTAATTTGTAGCATTTAAGTCCAATTGCCTAGTAGCTGCCTATCCCATCAGCGCTCACCGCAATCCCCAAACTTCCCAGACTGTAAAGCTGTGTACTCGACATACTGTCATCATTTGCGGTCCACACCAACTGATCTTGAGCTCCACAACCACACATTTTAAAAAATATAGCATATTAGTTATTCTTCTGTAGCACCCTCTGAAAGGCTTCATTCAGTAAGGCAGCTGACTCCGTGTGTTTCTTTGCAAAGAAAATTCAGCACATTTTGAGTGTGAACCTCATACAATTAAAAATAATCACATTCTACTTAATATTTTACTCGAAAATGCCTAAGCTACATTTCCTAAGGATTACATCTGTCACACACTGGACAAAAGTGCCAGAACACTCTGGGCTTTGCTCCTGACTCAGTGTCACCTCATGATCATCTGCCTCTTCTCCAGCAAGTTTAACCAAGTTCTGGAGGTTCTGGGGAATTCTCTGCACTTCCAAAAGCAAACCAAAAGGCCACGAGACTGCTCAGCAAATTAAAACACATCCTCTACACTACCATTAAGTAGTTCTGTGCACAAACTTTGATCTCAACAGTTACCACCTACTGCAAGTCTGGTACACGAAAAATCATCTTAACAATGGGAAAGCAGCTGCTTACCACACGACGAATGAAAGACAAACACTTACTGCTAAATAATTTAACGTTTTTATTAGTAATATTACAAGTCATCACCAGTTTTTACATCCGGAAAAAGTATAAAAATATGGCTATTTTTTACAGTTATTTCACTTTAGCATTAAGTGCATTTCTGCATATTTTAAACCATTGAAGATGCCATATATAATCGAGCTAGCTAGTGACCACCACACGCGATGCCCAGTATATTATCATGCTGTTTACAAACAATTATCCAACTAGATATCAGCTACACAACGAACAGCAAGTGATTCTGTGTAGCCAAAACCCCTTTTTAATAATCAGAGACTATTACGAACCCTGACAATACAACTCCTGGGATTGTCCCAGAAAGCCCTACAAAGCCCTAAATAGTTTGATGTTATTCAAACAATCCTGGCGAGAGCAGTGCCAAATGGACCACAAACAAGCAAGAATAGTTCAAATGCTGCCTCAGCCATCTGAAGCGAGGCAATTTGGTTTTTCTGGGAAAACTGGTTCTTATAAGCTGCCTGTATGGTGACAGCAAACCCAGAGATCCACAAAGCCAAAGCCTGTCCTAATCAAGCTTTTGGTTTAAATAAGGAATTAGAAATAGCAAGTGTGCATTTAATGTGACAGCTATCAATGCACAACTGAGTCCCAATTCCTGGAAAATTCTATGATGGGAGCTCCTGGTCTTACAGTCTTGACTAAAACACTTCATGAAGCAAGCAGCTGCCTAAAGAGAGACCACGTCCACCGCCACCGCCAGCATACCCATCCCTCCAGTCCTGCAGCTTAGCTGCTTTGGTCTTCCTTCAACGTGAAAAGAGAAGGGAGTCAGACAGGGAAAGGCTTCTGTCTCTCAACAGATTCTTGATGCTAAACCCAGCATTACAGCGTTACATTTAGCATCATAGTCTGCATACAGAGATTTGAAATGCTCTATGTGGATTAGATGATTTCAAGTAAAAAAAGCAAGGAAGCTAGACCATACAGCACCCTTTCTATCCTGAAAAGCAACTAAATTATCTCCAAAAGTGACATCAAGGTTCAATAAAAATCAAGCATCCTAAGGAACTTATACTGTGTTCCTGATAGGAGATGGCTACCACTGATTTCTCAGCAGTTCCTTTAATTAGGCACCTTCTGTCAATAGGGCAACTAATTTAAATATAGGGGACACCTTTGCCACAGAAACCTTCAGTTTTCCATTCCAACGAATCCACTGCAGTCTTTCTAGGACTATATCAAGCAGCCAGAAATATATATGGCTTTTTTCCTTCTTAAAGGCAATGGAAAAGCTATAAAACTCTGATTTAAAGGCACATTTTAATTCATTAGATATACAGAAATCAACTTTGGCAAACAAGGAGGTAGCGTATATAAGACAAACAGTGATAGTTTCAAAAAGACATAGCCTTGAATGGCACCAATCTCTTAAACGAAAAAAACATTTCAGAACAAAGAGACAACGTCATCATTTATACCACCCCAACCGCAAAAATGAACATTTGGATTTCAGTGAGCAGAACTAATACTAGACAGTCTTCTGTAAGACAAGAGGTAGCACTGAGGGCAGCAGGCGGCAGCAGCTGGCACTGTGACAGTGACACATCCAGTACCCCCACCAACACAGACACTCCTGCAAGCTACGGGTACGTGCCCTTCAGACCATTTCACACACACAGAAAAGACAATATGAGTAGCCCATAAAGTAAAGCAGATATATATATATATATATAAAATCTTTTACCCCATTAATAAACTCTTACTACAGTTAATCAGTAGTATAACACATAGTACAAGATATCCATCTACAGAAACTCAATGCAAGTGCAATCATTTTCCATTTCTGATAGGTATATTCAACTGCTAATTCCCTCCCACCCCCACAAAAGGTCATTCATGCTTTACAGATCTTATATTCGGCAGTACATGGAGTGCTGTCACGTTTCCTACAAACAAAAAAACAAGTCAAATCAGAGATTTTTACACTTAAATGGTTTTTACATTTATTCTGAAAGCACATCCTTAGTTTTGTCATTAAATCAACATTAAATTTCATTAAAGTCATGAAACTAAATCATTATTTGTCCTCTTCTTACTAAGCAACTGCCAGACAGACATTTTTGCTCCGTTTCATCCACTAGACTGTTAAGAATGACTCACGGAGTACAAGAGCATTTGATCCAAATGGATCATTTCAAGTGATGAAGGGTCCATGCCAGAGTATTATCAAAACCAGAAAGCAGACAGGAGAGTTACAGGATTCCTAACTAATTTGGAGACTATATCAGGAGCATTCCTCATAATTTATTTCAAATACAATAAATTGCTTAGTACAGATTTTATAACCAGAAGCTGAATATTAATTTGTGAGAATTTAGATTTTGTAGTCTAACAGTTAGCTTACAATACTTAAACATATGAGGATTAAAATTCACAATCGCATCCATATATATGTGCATTCAAGTTCTTGTATAACTCCTGTTTTGCTTTACAGAAAAACACCCCGTACCAAACCTCTGCACTATTACTCTAAGTAGTTCTAGATACCGTAAGAACTCAGGGGTTAATAGTCTGTGCACACACCAGACCACTAATTTCCCTTATCACTGTCATGTGCAACAGGTAAGATTGGAAATAAGAGCTCTATTCTATCTCTTGATTCCTTTTTTTCTCTCTCCAAACTAACCCAGAAAACTAATCTCATCTCAAGTAGAAACATCTTACTTCAGAGGCAAAGAAAATATTCCTTAATCCATACATTATTTTGGAAGAAACTCCAAGCTTCATTTTCACATATGCCTTCTCAAACGTATCAAAAATCCTGAAAAGTCACTTGTTCTTTAAAAGTAAGTAAAATCAAGACTATGCATTTGAAAAGACCTTTGCATTAAGTCAGGACAAGAGAAACAACATTTCAACCATTGCCTCCCCAGAATCTGTGCAACAGAGAAAAGTTACACCAATGAAGACACCAGTTTACAAACGTTATTTGTAGTGCAAACTGTAACTGCTGAGGTAGTAACGACAAAATACTGACAAGGAGCAAACTAAGCTGTCCTGTCTTAAATCTGTCCTGCTGGAAGGAGGTCTAAAGAGTCAGGTTTTTGGAAGAGGTAATTTGACCCTACACAAGTGCAGGAGCAATCCTGACTACCATTAAATACACCTGACTACTGGAGTTTAAAACATAGGAGAGGAAATCCACTCCAGAAAGCAACTATATTTTTACCCTTTTCAGGGCTACAGAACTCTGAATTTGAAAAATAAATCACCTTTTTATGAAAAGGTTTAAAAAGACGACTCTGTTTCCACCTTCATTTATTTAATTTTTCTTCTAGAAAGGTGAAAACACAGATGAATCAGTAATTCTGAGACACATAACGTGGTTTTCTCTGAAGGGATCCACACTACCTTTGCAATTCTAGTGTCCATGTCATGCAGCAAAGGTGGTTTCCAGCTCCAACAGTCTTTTAATTACAGGGAATTACACCATCAGCTAACGAAAGCAACACATCACTGGAATGCACTCCACATTGCTGAACCAGGTGCAAATGTTCTGAGTATGTCTGTAGTTTCTGTCATACAGAACAATACACTGCCCATTCCTTAAAGACAACCCAAAGCTAAGATATGCGATACGTAATCATTGGGACCTGTAACTTACAACACTGAAAGACGATTCCTTATGCAATATATCCTACTCTCCCCGAATGAATGAACGCTTATTCTAGCCTTTCCTATAGGAATCCGAGGTTCACAACTAGATTCCACACTTCTCCTGAAACTCTAAGTAAACCATAACAAAAAAAGACACTTGAGCTTCATTGCAAATATCCAAATTAAGTGGAAAGTGTATACCTTTTCATGATTCAATTAATTCATTTGTGCAGTTTCTTCCATCTCAGCTGGGACATTAGCTTTTAAAATACATGTTTCCTTGCAACTCTCATCAACTGTATACGAGCTGAACAGCAGAAGGGGAAAAAGGTCTAATTGAATGTCCTATAAAACCGGCAGATTAAACACACAAGAAAAAGAGGGCAAGAAAAGATTTTTGCTGTAATCTGAAGAGTACAACTCAGCAAGTATGAGGCACTGGAAGCACAACAGCTCACAAAGGCTCAGCTACATCAGAAATCCAGAAAACTTAAATAGGGAGATCTAGACCTTAGTAAAAGGAGATTAGATCAGAGTTGTCAGACAAGAAAGAGGTGTAATAGTCAGATGTTCACAGCGAGGAAGCTTAAGGAAAGCACGGGGCGCAATAAGACTTCTCATGTTGTAAAGTTCTCAGGAATTCTTTAATTTTTGATCATGTTGCTTTAGATCTCTTCTCTTTTCTACACCCTGAGAAGTCCCTCCACAGACGAAGGCAGAAAGCGCTGCCCTAATACTATTAACTCCCATTATCTGGACCATGCAGATTGCAGATTATCTAAGTCGTGGATGAAAAGCAATTTCTCAAAAGCACTGAATTACTTAGCAGCACAGAGGTACACAGTCACACTGCTTACAGGGTGACTCTGGCCCATGTAAGGATACTGTACTGCCCGTACGGAAGACACCAAGGCTAAAACCTCACCGGGTGTAAGCTAGCTTCAGGGTTCTCCCCAGCAGTCCTGTGTGAACAGTAAAATATGAAATATATGAACTGCAGGAATATTTTCTCTGGTTTACTTTGTTTAAAGCATCCCTTCCTTTGTTTCACACACCCCAGATAAATTCCAACAGATGTTAAAAAGTCAGATTTGATGAGATGCTTATTCTGTATACCACCTAACTTACTCCGAATTTTCAGTATTTTGTGTGTTACAAACTATTTCTCCAACAAACCAGGTTTTTTTCAAGAAGATAAAATAAGACATCACTGCAAGAAGCAATGCACAAAGAGGCATTTAAATCTCCTGCCAGCCCTCCATGAAAAAGCATACATAACAATCAGGTGTTTTGAAGATAAAGCTCAAAGGGCCCCTACATGTCTCATTAGAAACACAAGAACACTACTACTTATGCATCTAATATTTTACAGTTGATTTTGCAAGTCTTTAACATAGGAACACCAATCACTGCAGCTGCAGGAGAAAAACTGAACTGGATCCACACATCAAACACTCCAGTAGCAAAGCTGACTACTCGCTTTTTCAAACAGCATAGGAACACCAGTTTAGGTCAATTTTTTTTTTCCTCCTGTTTTCCTTGTAACTAAGCCCCTACTATTTTATTCAAGGTGCTTCTGGTCCAAAACCAAAAAACACAGTGTTTCACCCGTTACCCTCCACTACCATTTGTACATCTCATGTAGAAGAGAGGAAGCTCCTTAGTTCCCCTCCAAGGCTTCCAGTTCATGTAAACCACTCTGGCTCTTAAAGCCTGAGACCTAGTGATGCCAGAGGGACCCGACAATAAATTAAGAGATTAAGCACACACAGCCAATACCACCACTGGTTTTAAGAGGTAAACTGACATGTTTTAGAGCAGCTGCAAACATTACTTTCCTTGGCAAGTGTACCTATGCCAAATACAAGCTTAAGGACAGGGTCTTCCCTTCCTTGAAATTAGTGCAAGTGTTAATTAGCAGCTGATCTGAATAACAGATACAAAAACAAAGGCAAATAGTTAGGCACTTCAGCTTCCCATCAGCTGCTGCAATAAGCTCACATATAACCATCAGGCATTTGAGAAAGAAAGGGCAGATAAAGCTGAAGAAACTTACATATGTGTTAGCACTGCTTTTGCTCAGTCATTTAGAAATTTGCAGTAATAATAATAAAGTAGGCTTACTCACCCATTTTGTGAAAAGAATTTCTTATAGACCCAGAAGGCTGCCAGGAACACCACAACTGCCACAATCACTTTGGGAAGAATAATAAAAAAAGCCTTAGGAGTGATAAAGATCATCTCTAGCTCACAAAAAGCCTCTGAAAGTTTTAGCAGAAATAGCACTGTCTTCACCCACAGTCCCATACAAGTTGTCTGCTCCCCCCAAAAAAACCCCATAAAAATTACATGGCTAATTTCACAAACATGTATTCGATGCTGTACTTAAGGCTCTTCAAGATAGTTCAGCTCAAGAACAGCAACCACCAAGACAGGAAAATCCCACCAGCTCAGTAACATTAAAACAGATATGTCAACATCCTAACATTACTTTTCACAACAAGTTTGTAAGAAAACCAGGCAACAAATGCAAGGACAGAAGAGGGACTAAGCACTTTAGTTCACTGGCACAGTTATTTATTCACATTTCCACTAAACCCAAGCTCTGAAAAGTTTATGAAAGTGACTAAGTTGTGGCATACTGCCTTTGACATCTGATGGCTCACATCCATGAAAAAATACACGTTTTACATGAAATCCACTTATCTTGTTCAGGTTTTAGAAGATACTTACCACAGATAATGACCGTAACATATGCACCTAAAAACAGAGTGAAACAGAATCAGAAGAGGAACACATGTGCTTCTTATCTGATTATTATAAAAATATTCACAAAGTTATTTCAAACAGATCGAGTACTTCTGTCAACACAATCCTTGCAACAGGACAGTTTATATCATAACAGTTAATCAACTTAAAATATTCCTATTTTTAAATGGGTTTTACCAAAACCTATTTTTCGTATGTCAAAATAAAGAAGGAAGTTTGCTTTAAATTATTTCTCCTGAATACAAAAGAATGTTCCCCAGAAGTAAAGCTTCTGTTACACGTATTTTCATTCTACTGGAAATTCTTGCAGCTCATACTTACTTAACTGGCAAGCTGGCACTCCAGGAGCCCATTGGTTTTCTCCAATATACTGAATACGAGCTTCACCATGTAATGTGTAGCCTGCATAACATTCAATCGTAATAAAATCCCCGACAGAATAGGAAGGTTTTTGTCCATCAATTACTCTACCGTAATTTATGTGTGGAGTGGAACCAGAACCTGCATGCCCGCCTGGAAAGGGGAGGGGAGGAGAAAAGGAAATAAAGTCCAAGAACAGAACCGGTCCATGAAGCAGATTCAAGACGTTGCCATCAAAAAGTCCCTATATTGTCTAAATATCAGAAGCCCAGCCAGTCCTTAAGACATTTGACATGCAGAAGCTTCCTGCTTCCTAGAGGCTGGAGATACTTCTGCTGATGGCTGTCATCCAGAAACATGAACAGAAATACACGTCTCAGCTTCATTAGGACAAACAGTTGCACCAAAGTAATAAAAACCTCTGCTTATATTATAACAAGTGATCACACAGTGCAAAACGAGGCGAGAATAAAGTCTGCGATCAAAGACTCTTCAGAAAACACTCCTAGAACAGATCTTTCTGGCTTTTGAACAATTTCCCTGAACAAAACCACGACTGAACAAGGACTCCAGCTCTGTCGAAAACTTTCCTGGTGCTGAAACTCCACCCCCAACACTCACAGCCCACTAACGTAACCTGCGGGTTCTCTGCTGACAGGCTCACCAATTATGAGTTTTACTCACAAGCACAGTTTTGTAAAGAACTCCAGGTATCCTGTCCTTGACAAGTCACTGTCATCTCTTCAGTGCCATCAGGAAAAGAACAGTGAGCATGGCACTTTATCTGGACAGACTCTCCTCCTTCATAAACAGATTTCGCAGGAATCACTGCTCCATGCGTGATCTTCGGGGCAACACATCCACCTAACACTTAAAGTGAAAAGCAAGTTTAGTGATAAAGAACTTTAGATATTTCATAATTCATTAATTCACTCCACAAATCCACGTAGCCTTTGTACGAGAAAAATAGATTGGCATATCTGAATAGTTCACCACAATTTTAGGTATAAATGTTTCCTTTAGAAGACTAAAAAGAAATATCACTGTAGGTATTCATGAAGGTAATACGAGCTTATGATGTGGTAGCTAATAAATTTGTATTTGTTGCTTAACTAGTTCTTTCCATCAGAATTCACAAACATACCTTTTCTCCTGCATTTACACAGGAAAACACTAGAACACCATGATGCTATTTCAATGCAGTAGTGTCACAGTATGTCCATGCCACATCTTCTAGATGCATGTCTATAACTCAACTCACTCTCATTCAAAAATTCTTTGGAGTTCAGTCCCTCGAACACTTAAAATGATTGCCCACAGGTGAGACTCCATGTCAACTTCATTAGTTTCTGATTTCCAAAGACAGCGTTACGATTTCAAATTTTAGCTAAGACAGACTTAAAACATTCTCAACACACAAGAGAAGTTGGATTCTTATTTAAAGGCTTACTTTTTTCACAAGTTGGTTTTTGAGGAGACCAGGTGTTATTTTCTCCACAGGTAATTACAGCTGGTCCGATCATGAAATAACCTGGATCACACTCAAACACGACCGAGTCCCTATAGCTATAGGAAGGTCCAAATCCATGAGTTTTTTTTCCATTTTCAACTTTCGGATTATCACATTTGACCACTGAAACAGGTAAAAGAAAACCAGCTCTGAAACATTTGTTAGCAGTATTTTTGCAACAGACACAACATCCTTTTGCTACTTCTAAGTTTCCTTAACTAATTACTCAAACTGTTTTGGAGAAGCATTGTAAAAAAGTTATTCTCTTGAAAGTGCAGAAGGTCCTTGTTTTAAGCTATTGAGTCGTAACGGTACACAGTCAAATAAGAAATGGTAATAACTGATACAATCACGTTCCCCTTCCAAAAGGGATACTCCTGTACAGTGGCAGAATTTCAGAAAACAAAATAATACTGAATAAGGTTCAAATGACAACATGCAAGCATTTGGTATTTCTCCCTATGTCTGCAGAGCAAGGCTTTGTGCTTATTTCTGCACCTGCATAGTAGCTGTGTTTAGAAAAAGAGTTCTTCCTTACCTTCCTTAAAAGTTCTTCTTACTACTATACATAATCTAACGTCCACATTCTTGCTCTTTACACAACTTTTCTTCACCTACCAAGGCTTTATGGTCTCTCAGTTCCTTTACTTTGTCCTTCTCACTTCTACCAACAGCATGCTCATACATATATTTGTGAAGTTTTAACTTAAATTTTAGCCATATTCTGTGTCATAATCAATCAATAGCCATAATGCAGTTGATCCAATATCCATGGGATCTACATTCAGTTTAGTACCAGAGGATCTGTTTATTCTTTTCTACAGGGAATTCCATTCCCTCCCACTCCTTCCAAAAAAAAAAAAAAGAGATACTGACATTTTGGAGTCACATAAGCTATAATAAAGTATATTCAAAATGCCAACAACCTCTACATTGTGGAGGTGGTTCACTCCAAACTCCATTCGAGTGTGCATCATAAGTGCAGAAAATAGTAGCTGGGCCAATAAGCGACAAGGGATCTGCGCCTTTTGGTACAACGTTACACGTGTAGGTCACCGACGTCTGATAAACATAGCTCGGTGCTTCAGTGTAGTGCCCGTTGGCTATGCTTGGAGGTGGTTCACAAGGAATTCCTAGAAATAAACCACACAAATTAGTCTACAGAATTTTGCCGTTACCTTGTTCATCTCAGAAACAGCGACCCCTTGATTTTCAAGTAATTTCACTTAAAATCTGACATATAGGTACTTCTAAGACAAGCCACAGTTACAACTGGAAGTTACTGAAGGTCATTTACTACAGGGTGTCTCAAATTTAAGAAGATGTTGACTTTAATATGAGCTAACTATCACAATAACTGATACTTTTCAGTGGTCATTCCTCAGGCACATCCCCAGTAGTTGCAAAAAAAATAAGAATAAAATTCAGTCCTATTTTACCATCATTTCTTATACTGGAAAGCTTATGGCACAGCTGGTTTTAGATGAGCTACCACCACGTGAACATGAACTTAAACACAGTAGTAATTTACTTACTTTCACAGAAAGGAAGATCTCTATTCCAGTCAACACCTTTATCCTTAATTACACAGGAAATTTCATCAGTTCCGCGTAATCTGAACCTAGACAGGTAAAAATTTTTAAAGAAGTGAACCTTAACAAATCTCTCTTTTCTCCAACAAACAGATAGTAACTTTATGTAATTCTGTTCTGTGATTATGAGGACACAACATACCAAATTTTTGTTGTAATCAGAATGGTATCTTAACTTTTTTTTATTTTGCTTCTCACTCCGCAGAAGCTCACGAAAAAGCTTAAGCCTTGGTTGATGGAAACAGCAAGTAAAAATCTGGTCTAAACAGGAAAATATTGAAAAGGATTCACTCATTCACTAGAACACTTACCCTCCTTCACAAGAAAAAGTAGCTGTTGAACCAAATGTAAGATCTGTCACATTAATAAAACCATGTTCTAATTCTCCTGGATGCTTACATTTTCTCTCTGGGGAGAAAGAAGAGAAAAAAAAAAAGCAAACCACTACATCTTTGTAGTTATATACAAAGACTAAGTTTTTGGCATACACTGCTTTTACAGTCATTAGCACTTTTCAATCTTTGTTTAATGTATTACAGAATACTACTTATCCCTAGAAAAACAACTACAATTATTAAATATCAAAGGGAAAAAAGCAAAAGAACTCACGCAGACACTACCTGTACAGAACTGCTCTGTGGGTGACCACTGTAAGTCTTCACCACACGTACGAGCCGATGACTTTCCAGGGATTCTCATATACCCCGGCCGGCAGATGTACGACACGCTGGTTCCAACAGGAAAACTCTCCATTGTGCGGAACTCCTCCTCGAGCTCTGCATACTGCAGCCGTTCTGGACGCGTACACGTGCCTGTCAGAGTATAAGGAAGGAAAAAGCAACAGACAGCCTGGTCAACAAGGAGAGACACAAGCTGAGGCATCACGGCACAGAACCCAGGGTAATTCAAGAGGTCTAAAGAACTCGCTGGTAAATCACAGAGGTGACAGACTTAAGAGCCAGAGCTATCTGCATCTTTAACTAGATTTTCATTTTTTTAATGTATATTTTAATTGCATCCAATATCCAGCTCCACACTAGTGCAGCTTACTTATTTGTTTTCTCCAGTCCTTTAGCATTCCACCCAGACAATACCTGTCCTTCCAGTTCACATCCCTTCTCCGTTTGCCTGCTCTGGCAGTGAAATGCCCGATTTACCTCCCTGCGCACCCACCCGCGGTGAAATGCCCGTTCAGCCGCTACAGGAAAACCCCACGCTCGCCCAGCTCGTTTCCTCTCCTCACACAAAGGCCAGGCGGACCCCAAAGGGGGGGTTACAGCCCGCTGCCCACCCCGCACAGCCCCGGGGACACGCTGAAGGTGTCAGACCCCCCCAGGGCTGGGGACTGGGAAAAACGCCCTCGAGCCCCCGCAGCCCAGCCGCCCCGTGGGACCCGCCCCGCCAGGCTCCCCACCGCCGCTTTGATCAATTTCCTCTCCCCTCTCTTTACACCATTGTTTAGAAATTGACCAAACCGCACCAGAGACTGAAGCCTCAGGGTCAGGACCGGCACCCGCCACCACCAAACCCAGCTCGCCCGTTTTCCCAAGACAACCTTTTTCTTCTCTTTTCGCCCCAAACCCCACCTGTTTCCGCCCCCGCCTCAAGCCATTTCCTCCTCCCTCCCCACCGCCCCCCGGAGCGGCCCCAGCAGCCCCCCCTCAGCCCGGCAGCCCCTCGGTACCGGGAGGCTGCGTTCTCCCTCCTCCCGGCTGCTCCCGGGGACGGGAGGCTGCGGACACCCGGCGCACCCCCCAGCCCCTCAGCTCGCCCCCACCCCCGGGCTGCTCCCCCGCCATGGCGGGCCGGGGGCAGCGAGCGCCCGTTCCTCACCCTCAGCCCACGTTCCACCGAACCGCGACAGCACCAGCGCCAGCAGCAGGCCCGGGCCGGGAAGGGGCGCGCGGCGCGGCGGCCCCATGACCGCGGTGGCCCCGGCGGCCGCTCCGCGCCCCTCACTCGGGCAACGGCCGAGACGCAGCGTGGGGCTGGGGCGCATGCGCGGGACGCGGCCCATCCCTCCCCATCGCGGCCGCTATGGAGGAGCCCTTCCGCCCCTCGGGGAGGGCGGAGCGCGGCCGGCGGGGCCCGTACATGGCGGCGGGGGGGCAGCGCCTCTCTCCGCAACTGCCCTTGAAAGCCGGGGCTGGGGTCTCCCCGGCATGAGGAGCGTGGGTGTGGGGAGAGACCCCGATCCCCCCCACCGGGCCCTGTCCTGGGCAGGAGCCCCAGCGAGCCGCCTGCAGCCCTGGGAAGGGAAAAGCCTCAAAGCTGTTGCGCTTGGAAAAAGAATAAAAAATAAAAATTACACACACTGTGTGCCAGGCAGGGGCCGTGCAGGGCTGCTGCTCCCATGGAAGATAAAGCGTGGGGGGTGGGGGGTAGAGCAGCATGAAAAAAAAACAAAAAAACAAAAAAAAAGCCAAAACAAAGCAAAAACCCCAAACAAACAAACCCTCAAACAAAACAAAGAAAAAACCAAAACAAAGCAAAAAACCAAAAACCCAAAATGAACAAACCCCCAAACAAAACAAAGAAAAAACCAAAACAAACAAAAAAATCAAAACGAGGTGAAACTGTAGATGCAAAAGAAGAAACAAAACCCAAAGCAAGTGTTGCCCCAGGTTCAGTTTTTATTCGGTTCCTGGAAGCAGGTGCAGAGCTGTGAGGGCAGCCGCTGTTTAAGAGCCTTTGGTTCGACGAAGGGTGAGTTCACGCGGGCAGGAAAGCTGTGGGATCTGGTTTATCTCCGGGTTTGCAGAGAAACGCTCGTCCCAGGGCAGCAGAACACCCTCCAAAGCAGCATCCGCACTGTGTGTACAGTTTGAACTTCGCTACAGCCCAACGTTAATTTAATTAATGGGAGCAGAAGGAGAATTAACATTGATTCTGCCATAAAGTGCCTTTTTTTTGCTGCAAAATTTCAGTCTCAATGTTTCCGTGCAGCCACAGAACAAGCCTGATGCCCGGTTGGTGGCAGGACGGATGCCCAGCCTAGGGAAAAGGTGAGATCCTGCTGTTAAAATTAGACTTTTCCTATTTTCACACTGTTGTCTAGAGATTACATCATAACCCGGCGAGGGAGGAGAGAATTTCTGGGAAATGCATTGTTTCAAAGGGAGAATTATGTAAAACCAGCTTAAAAAAAAAAAAGAGCTAATGAGTTCACAGTGAAAATTAACTGTTACCTGCAACAGATTCAGCATAGAATGTAGATTCACCTGTAAACAGAAATGGCATTGCAAGAAGTGCAAAAACAAGCAAAAAAACCCAAAAGCCCAGTTCAGTGTCCTTTTCTTACACTAGTGCTGTTAAGGTAGTTTTTTAGAGAGCGAGCTCTCCCATAATTGTTACCAAACAAAAGCAAATTTATGTCAAGAAGCAAGGCTCAGCCTGAAAGTCTGACCCATGAATGTCGTCTGTTCCGATTATGGCAAAGGAAACACACACACCCAGCGTGCTGTCTGGAACACTGGATTCAGTTCTCTAGATTTCAGGGGATGGATATGAAATGTACGATGTGTTGTATGATGTCAGAAAGAAAAATAGTATGTTTAAAAAACCCAGTATGTTTAAAACAGTGTGTTTTATTTATTCAGCAAAAGAAAGCATCTTACCAGAAGATTGAAAGAGTTTTCTACTTTAGTGACTATATCAGGACAACTCAGGTTTGCAGCTATAACTGATGCTTTATGCTGAGGAATGTGAATCCATACCTTCTAGGGAAGACAGGAGTGTTTCTCTTCTGTTATCTGGTTCAGAGGGGTTTGGCCAGTGTAGTTTTCATTGGTATTATAATAGCTAAGTGAAAAAGAAGAAAACAGTGAACTGCATGGGATTGTAAAAAAATACCAGGTTGGTTTCCTCTTAGGAAGAGAGTCTTGAAATAAAACAACCGCCACACCATCGATTCCAGGTTGCTGTGCCCTGTACAGTTCGCAAGCACGAGCTGAAGATACAAAATTATAAGACCCAGACACACTCAGGCAAATATTCCTATTGTATGAAGTGTATAAAACGGGAACTGGTAACAAAGGATATGAATGAACGTCCAGAAGACCTCCTTACCCTTCCTTCTGCTTAGAAATAACTTTCCAGACAATGCCTGCCCCCAGGAGAAGCAGGACCCCTGCGGCTGCGGCTCCTGAGAGGGAAGAGCACATGTTATTCTCACTGTATGCTTAAAGCAAATCAGCACAAAAGATGTAAGGAGGCACAGCTTCAAAGTGAGCAGAGGGAAACGGTGCTGCTTGCTGCAGTTAAAGATCTGGTCTCTGAGCTGCTTACCTAGGCTGAGTGAACCAGACTTCTGTGATGCTGAAGGGGAGAGAAAAGATAAAATCAGCAAACTGTCCTAACCAAAGACAGTGTCTTTTCTCAATAAAGCTTTTCCTGCTAAGGCTGGCAATACAGAATTTGTTAAAAACCATACAATTATTTAATTAAATTTTTTTTCCATGCAGAAAGACATTTGCATGTTTCTGTTTGATCTTTGCTTCATTTTCCTTTCACTCACTCAGTTTACAGGCTGGTACAGGAGGGTCCCAGCTGAAGTCCTCCTGGCACTGAATGTGACTGGTGCCTTCCAGCGTGTAACCATCATCACACTCCAGAGTGATGTTAGTCCCGGAGCGATAAGTGTTTCCTTTTATGGTTTTCTTAACACCTTGAACTTCTGGGAATACACATCTGATCTCTGAAATTAGAAACAGCAAAAAAAAGGACATTTAATGAGAAGGAACGTAGCATACGAGAAATACAACCGTGGGTTATTTAGGACATTGTTCTTGAATACTTTCTGAATGTAACCAGGAATTAATTCTTATTCTGCTGGATACTTCCTTCCTCTGTGGCTGCAGAAGAGGGCAGGAGTCTCACTCCCACATGTGAATATTAATATTATTAATTAGTCTGGCTATCTAAGCTATTTATAACACTAATTTCAATGAAGTTAGTTGCTTCAATTTAAGTGTCTAATCAGCTTTGACAGCCCAACCCCAAGAATTCTGGAGGAGAAGGTTCTTGGTGAAGACCGAAGGGGTAACAGCAACTTTTAACCTTTGTTTAACGTCTTTTTCTTTTATATTTATTTTTACTTTCACACCTAATAGTTACTAAGGACTCTTCAAAACCACAAGAATGTGGAATGGCAGGGAGAATTCTTCCACGAGACTGCTTCCTTTAAAGATCCCGTGGTTTATTTACCGAAGGGCTTGGTACTCAATTTCCTCTCATTGCCATCCAAGCGCCTTTCAGCTCCGGAGTCACCGAGGTGGGTGCAGCTCCACCAGGGAAGCCCCCTGTGTGGGTAATGAGTGTGTTCCGGTGAATGTCCAGTTTTCCGTGCGGGAACACCCACACTAGGAATCTTGTGACATTCATGACATTTCCTATAGTCGGGTTTGCCTGGTGACTGACCTACACAGGAGTGCTAAGTCACAGATACAGAGAAATTTCCGATTCTGATTTCAGTGTAATCCACAAACCATCCATCAGAGACAGCTTCTCTGATAGAATAACTTCCTTGGTTTCCTCTTAGTGATAACTGGGGGGTGAGAGACACAAAAAGGGAAGGAAAAGGAAGGGAAAAAGTTTCTGCTGTTCTACTAAAAGTAAAAAGCTTTTAATGGACAAAAGCTGGTGTGCAGCTCATTCCTAGCAACACGAGCCAAGAGGGAAAACATGCAAGGATTAGAACTGCCCTTTGGAATTGCCTCTATTGCACTCACACCCTTCTGACTGCTAGCGTGAGGCTCCCATCCTGCTTCTTCGCAACAATATCCTACTCTTCAGAGGGATAACAGAGAGCAGCTAAATTCATCATTAACAGACCAACACTGCCTAGCTACAGCATGTAAGTGGTTCCCAGACAAAATAAGGGGATGGAGTTCAGTGTTAGCTGCAGAAGATTTTACTGATTAGATTTTGGCCCGTGTATCTCTCTGAAGGTTTAATTTACTTCCCAAAGTGAAACCTGTGGCTGCGTGTCTCCTCAGCCCATTTCTGGGAGATATCTGCCACCATGAATCCCAGACAGCACACCAGACACAAACCCACCTCTGCACTGAGGAGGGGGCTGGCTCCAGGTTCCTGACACCGTGCAGTTGATGAAAGCATTTCCAACGAGTGAATAGCCAGGATTGCAGCTGTAGGATACAGATGCTCCATAGGAAAAATTGTCAGAGATGTTGCCTTTGAGCTCCCCGTTGGTGATTTTTGGAGGATGGGGACACTTCACAGCTGGAAAGTCAGGGAGAGACAAACAACAGTGCTGACGTGAGGATCCTGATGGACTGCCAGGGAGCAGCGAAGGCACCGTACCACTGCAGCCTTCACGGTTGCCTTTTCATTTCTTTACCAGCTCAGCAGCTGGTTTTGTCACCCTGTAACTTCATCAGGCTTTGGAAATGGATATAAACTTGATCTGGTTCTTATCACACATCCCATAGTGAAGGACTCAGATCTAGTCCTTCTACAAAGCTTTCCCTAGGGCAGGTCATGTTAAATGACCTTTCTTAGATCTCTGCAACAAACACACACCTTGGCAGACGGGAGGAGGATGGCTCCAGGCTCCAGCCTGTGTGCAATGAATAGATCCCGTCCCAATGAGAGAGAAGCCGGGCTCACAGATGTAGCTTACGGATGTTCCAGGAGTGAAAAACACTTTTGGTGGACCATGGAGAGACCCGTGGGTGATTTGTGCAGGCTTGGAACAGTGCAGCACTGAAAGGAGAGAAGTGCAGGTCAAAGCAGAGCTCATACAGGAAAGCTGGTAACAAGAGAGTAAAAAGTGCAATTACCCCTCGTCCCTGCAAAAAAAGCAGGACAGGTTGGGAGGAGGAGTTAACGTTTAGTAAATTTTGCCTCTTCTTATAACAGACCTACCTGGCTTCGTCGTGGTACCAGGATGGTGATAGGGTTCTGCCACTCCATCTAGACACAGCATTAAGAGTTTAAAATACACATTTTGCTGAGCAAATACAATTCACAAGTTTACCTTCATTTTCCATCACACTGCCTTTACATTCCCAGCAAAAATTTCACTCCTCTCTCATAGGCAGTGTCCTGCCATGAAGCTACCAAATTGCCCTGAGAATACGGATTATGGATTGCAAGGAGCAGGGTGAGAAAAGGGCAAATCCTGCTTACGCTTAACAGCATCTCCCCAAACCTGGCTCATCTCCTGGGTGAGAAGAGAGGTGTGGATAAAAGGTTTCTCCTTTAAGTAGTTGGAGCAAACAGGAAAAACAAAGGCAGCTTTGGCTTCAGTGAGTGTTAGGAGCAGTCGGGGAGGAATCTGCAGGGCTAACGGGTCGGGGTGCTGGCACTCACCCTGCTCGCAGACGGGTACCGGTGGATCCCACGTTCTATCAGCCTGGCACTGGGATGTGCTATTGCCTCGCAAGGTGAAACCTTGATGGCACATGAAGCTAACGGTGTCTTTGTACGTGTAGAGATATTTATCAACGGATACTCTCCCGTTCTGAATCTGTGGGACCGGACATACCACCTCTGAAAAATAAATTCATTGCCTCAAAGAGGGAGCCACATCCCACTGTTCTAGTGCAAGACACATTTCTTCCTTAATTTATTATTTATGTTTGTGAATCAAAAGGGACAAATCCCTGCAGGCATCTCACAACTCTTCATTCTACAGAACTCACAAAGACCAAAAGCTAGCATCTGGAAGATTTTTAGAAGAAATCAAACAAGCAAGAAAAACAAAGCAATCCTAGAGAAATATGCTTTAAAAGTCTTATTCACCAAGGTTCTATTTATTTTAAGGAAATGCCACTTTTTAATTTTAAGGACTTGATTTGGGCCAGATCCAGTCTTGACCTACTTACTCTGACAGATGGGAAGAACACCGCTCCATGCGACATCTGCTCCGAAGATCTCGCATCGCCGATGAGACTGTCCAACCAGCCGGTGCCTGGAGTTACACAGAAAGAAATGTCAGTTCATACCGAGACATGCAGCCTGGATTTGCACTCCCACGCTGACACTACCCCAGAGGTTTCCTTCTGCAGCCTCTTGAGTCTGGCTGGTCACCGAGGTGTTTCTGTTGGTTTGACACCAACTGTGGCGTAACTGGAACCAAAGTACGAGTTCTGGCTTGCTGGGGGAGAGCAGCCTGCGCAGAGGAGTGGGCTCGGAGCCTTTACTGTAGGGTACCCAACACCGAGCTCAGACACAGAGCCAGCCAAGGCAGCGCGGGACTCACCCTTCTTCACACGTGTAGTTCACGGTTGACCCGAAAAGGAGATCTTTCAGAACAGCAATGCCATTCTTTGGTGTTTCTGGGTATTTACATTGCTTCCCTGGGAAAGAACAAGGCTGAGTTTAAATCCTCTCTTGCAGTTTGCAATGCGCTATGAGAAGGTATCTTAAGGATCTGTCCACATTCAGACACCACTAAAAACATGATTTTTGAAAGGCCAATAGCTGCCCAAACTATGTGACTAGTGAAGCCATGTATGAATCAGTTTTTAAATAATTAAGAAACCCACAAATGTAACATAGACAGTTTCCAACAACCAACACCAAACGGATGGAGCTATTCACTTTTACAGAACTCTAGTGCTTCAGACCACGTGTGGTTTTCGAGGCATGTCAGGGTCGGGGATACTCCGGGGTGTCTCATGTATCCCGGCCGGCAGCTGTATTGCACCGTGTCCCCAACAGGAAACTCCGTCAGATTTTGGTATTCCTCAGTCAGCTCAGCAAAGGTGAGGTTTGGAGGTGCTCCACAGCCATCTATCAGGAAAGAAAACCGAGGGAAAATAGGGATGTCAGCTACAGAGAGCTGTGTTAAACTGTGTATTGAGTACACACAGATAAAAGTTTACAAGCAAAATTGACAAGAAAAGGGAAGGACCGAAGGATGCAACATTTTGGGATGAGTGAGGGAAAGGATGAGTCTTACAGGCTTTCAAAAGCAGAAATTCCCAGCCTGTCTGTAACTCCAGCTGCTGTCTCAGCCCCGCTGGGTACCTGCACACCGAGGGAGGGGGAGGCTCCAGTTCCCAGTGTCGGTGCAGTGGATCGCTGCCTCTCCCAGGAGGCTGTAGCCGGGGTCACAGCTGTAGTTTACAACCATCCCAGTTGTGAAAACATCCACATCATGGCTGGTGTGATTTCCTCTGTCAATATTTGGAGGTGAAGGACAGTGCAGCACTGAAGAGAGAGGGCAAAACAGAATGAAAAAAGGGCACGGACAGGGTAACGCACAGGAAGGAGCCTGCACAAAAAGTGAACCCAGCTCCTGCCCAGGGAGCATGCCCAGCTCACCTGCACACCGCGGATAAGGGGTGCTCCAGGTTCCATTCACTGTACAGTACAGGGTTGGCTTTCCAATAAGAGAATAGCCGGGGTCACAGCTGTAATTTACAGACCTCCCAGGGATGAATTCTTTCACATCCTCGCCATCGTGCTGGCCGTGGTCAATCGCTGGCAGGGAGGGACACAGCCGCCCTACAGGGAAGAAGTCTTCACTGAGAACAGGATGGGCTTTGGGGTTTTCTGTTTTGTTTTCCCACTCAGCGCTAGAGAACTGAGTCTAAGTATGTGGATTTTCACTTTTTTCCCCTTCTTTCCTCCCGTAATCCTTTTGTCTCACTGGCACAGCCACAAGGGCAAAAGGCAGGTGGATCACCTTCACACCGAGGGGCAGGGACGCTCCAAGCTCCGGATGAGGTACAGTTGAGCTCTGCCTCTCCAACAAGAACGTAGCCGGGATCACAGGCGTAGCTCACGGACATGCCGCTGGTGAAGACAACTGTGCCGTGGCCGCTGTGCCATCCGTTGGCAATGGCTGGAGGGCGAGAGCACTGCGACTCTGGGGGAAGAGGGCAAAACCGCATCCGTGTCAGTAGGGAGGAGAAGGAGGAACATGGAAAAATGAGTGAGGGATGGCTGCCCATGCCCCGCAGACCCCCACCTCCGCAGCGCGGTGGCAGCCCGCTCCACACGCCGTGCTCCCCGTCCGCCGTGGTGCAGGAGATGGAGGGCTCTCCGGGGAGCGGGTACCCGGGGTCGCAGGTGTAAGTCATAACATCCGCGTAGGTGAAGATGTCCGTGGAGCGGCCGCTGTGCCTGCCATGGGGGATGTCCGGAGGCGGATCGCAGGTGATACCTGTGGGGATGTACAAGGTGGCTTTAGTGTTGGTGCTGCAGCAGGACACACGCGGTTCCCACGAAGGGAACCAACAGTGGTGAACCTGTATCAGTGGTGATGCTTTCCGTCTTTGCCTTGGAAGATCTTTCCCAAGGAAAGCACTGATCTGAGACTCTTTGTGCTGTGTTCGGTTTCTCATCAGTCTCCACCCAGCCCCTGCTGCCGTGTACTTACTCTGGCAGACGGGAACGTCACCGCTCCACCTCACTCGTGTCCCAGAGCTGGAAATCACACAGTGCCGCTGGGACGCTCCAACCAGCCTGTGCCTGGGGTCAAACAAAGTCACTCTGGTCACTACAGCACTGTCTTTGGAGGTCACATCTCCCACAGCAACCAAGTATTGCCTCAGCTGCCATCTAATACTGGCGTTTTACAGTATGGGGACATCCCCCCAGGTCCCCTCAGTCAGCACAGACGGTGCATCCCTGGGCACTGAAAAATTGGCACTTAAAAATTTATAAATACATCCCCTTCTCCAATTGCTGTTGCCACTTGGACCAGAAATCAGACTAGAAACAGACTGTTGCAAAGACCAAAATTGCCTTAGTGCCAAAACCGTTTTAAACCACCCAAAGGATTCTGAGCTTTTTCCTGATCATTTGGATGATTTTTATTTGCTCTCAGCATCTGAGAATTCCAGTTTCTCCTCCAGCGTGGCCTCATGCAAGCAACACCGGGGTGCCCTGGGCTCAGAGACACGAGCCCTGGGCTCTGCGGGAAGTCGCGCTTTGCCTGCGCGTTGCAGGGAGAGCAGCAGCACAGCGAAGGGCTGGGGGGGGCTCACCCTTCATCGCAGCTGTAGTTCACTGCTGACCCAAAGAACAGATCCGTTATGACGATGAGTCTGCCGTTCTCTGGTTCTCCTGGGTGATCACACTTTTTCCCTGGGTAGAAGACAACGTGGTTTTAAGCTTCTGTAACTCAATACATAGGAAAAGGGACACGAATCGTGGGAGGGTGCCCAAAACCCCGGGGGAGGGAACTGAGAGGGAGGAATTACAAGGCTTCAGTTGTCACACTGCGATTGAAACAAACTAGAAGCATCCGGAAAACATACGTTTGCAGAACTCCTGGGCTTCAGACCACGTTTGATTTTCAAGACACGTAAGGGTTGGTGATATTTGTGGATGTTTCATGTATCCAGGCCGACAAGTGTATTTCACAGTCTTCCCAACAGGAAACTCGGTCTGATTTTTATACTCCTTGTTTAGCTCAGCAAACAACAACGTTGTTGGTGTCCCACAGCCAGCTGCCAAGAAACGAAATGCGCGTGAGAAATCCGTGCCGGCTGTGAAAGGCAGCTAAAGAGAAACAAGTGCACTGGTAGGCACTGATACAAACCCCAAGGTGTTAATATTTCTTCTGTGTATTCTGATATTTATCTACATAAATTAACACTTAGCATGTAAGGACACATGCACACAATTTCTTAAAAAAATGTAAAAAAAATATGCATGCACACCCCAAACCAGTTTAGCCAGTTTGGTGTTTCCATGTTCTGCACATCCTACAACACTGCGATGCCAATAGAACACACAAGACTGTCGCTTTGCGGGAAACCACGGGCTTTAGCGATGCCACCAGGTTATTCCCAATGACACCAAAGTGAACGTGGCGCCTGCATGTGCTGGGAGCACGCTTAGAGCTGTGGGTGTCACTGGGCATGTAGTTCCCCCCTCCCCGTGCCAGCTCTGCAGGTTGGCAGGTTTGCTTGCTGCAGGATCAGCCGTGCATGGGATGGATGCTCATCTGTNCTGGGCATGTAGTTCCCCCCTCCCCGTGCCAGCTCTGCAGGTTGGCAGGTTTGCTTGCTGCAGGATCAGCTGTGCACGGGAGGGATGCTCAGCTGTGCACAGGAGGGATGCTCAGCCAGCACGGGAGGGATGCTCAGCTGGCCGTGGGTGCACGGGAGCTGCGGCAGCAGCCAGCCCCACCTGTGCAGTGTGGGTACGGGAGGCTCCAGTTCCCTGAGGCCGTGCAGGTGACAGAAGGGTCTCCGAGGAGGGAGAAGCCGGGCTGGCAGCTGTAGGTGACGGACATGCCGGTGGTGAAGTTCACCCCGAGCTCCGCGCTGTGCGTGGCATGGGCGATGACGGGAGGTGGAGGACAAGGCAGCACTAAGGGGACAGGAGCAGAGAACAGCATTTTAGTGATTTTGCCCGATGGAGAAGCACACATAACACAGCAAAAGACTGTCACAGCTGAAGTGACACAAGTGAGGCATAAAACATGACCTCAGGGTCCCTCCAGCACCAGGACAGTCTCGAGCATCCTCCTTCCTGACCCTGCTGTGCCCGAGCATCCTCCTTCCCAATCTACTGTTCCCGAGCATCCATCCTCCATCCCAACCCCCTGTGCCCACGCTCACCTGGCTGGCAGGCAGGGACAGCGGGCACCCAGCGGCCATCGGGCTGGCACCTGGCCTCAGAGCTGCCCCACAGCACGTAGCCGGGGTGGCACTGGAAGGTGACGTTGGCCCCGGGGTGGTACACAGCTCGCTGTCCTTCGGCCACGTCTCCGTTCTGGATGTCAGGGCTCATGCAGGTGATCACTGGAAGGGAAAAGCAGCCGAGCGTGGGTGGGGGAAGTGGCTGCTGGAGCTGGGGTTCCCCTTTGGTTTTGTGAGGGCAAAATTCAGGGGATCTGTGTGACCACAACGGTCTCTCTCTTCACTCTGGGTAACAGCACTCACAGCTCACCTTCGCACCGGGGATAAGGTATGCTCCAGGTTCCAGATGTCAGACAAGAAACTGTCGTTTTCCCGGTGAGGACGTACCCTGGGTCGCAATGGTACCTTACTGACATTCCAGGGATGAACTCTCTCACATCCTTGCTCTCGTGCTGGCCGTTTTTGATATTTGGAGGGGAAGGACACTGTAGCACTACGGGGAGGGGAGAAAAGTCACAACTGGTGCAGAGCAGGTTCCACAAACAGCCCCTGCAGGGTGAGGCACCTTTTAACTTCTTTCTTTCCCATTAACTTGTCCCCAATAGCTAGGGATGACAGAGTATGAATTTTGTTTCCATCCTATTCACACCTATCTTCCGGCCCTGGAGAGTGGCCCCTTTACCTCCAAGGTGAGGTGGTTCAGGAGACACCAGCTGCCACCCACCGCCTCATGGACACTTACTCTTTTCACAGGTGGGGACAGGAGGGTCCCACGTGCCCCCAAACTGGCACTGAGACTCTTGAGAGCCCTTCAAGGCGTAACCAAAATCGCATTCAAAGACAACGATGTCTGTGAGTCTGTACACAGTCTCCAGCCCAGTCGTTCCTCCGTTCTCGATCTCTGGTCTTGTGCAGCCGATTGCTGGAAGCGAAGAGCACGAGGCACTGCTGGGATGTGAAGCTCATCCCGGGTGCAGGGGCACTGACCAGGGCAGTGTCTGCTGCCGACCCTTGCCACCACTGTCATGGGGCGGTCGGCATTACTGACTCTTATTCTTACACCAAATATCATTATTCAGCTGCACGTGCAGTCTGTCCATACCGGGGAACAGAAGGGTTTATCCACAGGGGCAGGTGGGGCTCCTCCTGCCTGCGGGACCCTTGGCCCCTGCCTCTCCCTGGTGATTTGGTCTGCAGCAACCAGACCGAGAGCCAAGAGGGAAGAAAGGATTCAGGGAAAGAAAAAAAAGCCAACGCAAACCCACCTTCACAGCGGGGCCGGGGCCGGCTCCAGGTTCCCGCGGCGGTGCAGGTGACAGAGGCGTTCCCAACGAGGGAGTAGCCATCCCTGCAGCTGTACTGCACGGCCGAGCCCGGGAGGTGCGTGTCCGAGGGCTGGCCGCTGTGCTCCGCGTTGGCGATGCCGGGAGGGGGAGGACACTGCACCTCTGCCAAGGAGAAGGAAAGGCAGATAAAACATATAGATGAGGCAAGAAAAAAATATTAAAAATCCAAACTTCAAAAACCAAAGAGGGAAGACAATGAATTCCATTAAGTCGTTTGAATAAATATGTCATGTTAGCTGTCTTCCTATCGGTGGGTGCAGCCCCCACCGCAGCCACGGTCATTCCTTCTGCCACTCACAACCAACTGTCACCAGTGGAGACAGACCCCCACGCCCCGCAGACCCCCACCTCCGCAGCGCGGTGGCAGCCCGCTCCACACGCCGTGCTCCCCGTCCGCCGTGGTGCAGGAGATGGAGGGCTCTCCGTGGAGCAGGTACCCAGGGTCGCAGGTGTAGGTCACAACATCCGCGTAGGAGAAGGTGTCCGTGGAGCGGCCGCTGTGCCTGCCGTGGGGGATGTCCGGAGGCAGATCGCAGGTGATACCTGTGGGGACATACAGGGTGGCTTTAGCATCAGCGCTGCAGCAGGACACATGCGGTTCCCAGGAAGGGAGCCGACAGGGATGAACCTGTCTTAGCGGTGATGCTCTCTGGATACAATGACCCAACTTATCCAGACACAAACCTTGTATGGAAAAAAAAATATGGGAAGGAAAACCCTCTTGTGAGTCACCTCCTTGCTGCCCATGGCTGGAGGCGTGGGACAGTTCTTACCTCCCTTCCCATAACCATTGGTGACACATGCAGAGGGAGACTGGCCACACCATTCCTACACGTGACCAGTGAGAAATTCTTACCCCAGTAACAGGGAGTTTAAGATATTAATGGCTTTCCCAGTTTGGACCAGAATAAATAAAAGACCTTTGGAAACATTTTCACAAGCATCCAAAACAAAACAAAATGAAAAGAAACATGGAAGATTTTACACATACAGTGACTTGAGAAATCTTTTGCAATAAAGCATTTGTCTCGAAAGATGTGCCGCTTTCCCTTGCAAGCCATCCCCAAGGACCCTTTGTTGTTGCCTACTTACGCTGGCAGACAGGAGCATCCCCACTCCACGAGACACTGGTGCCAGAGACCTCGCATGTTCTCTGGGAGCCTCCAACCAGCTTGTACCTGGAGTCACACAGGAGGATTTATTAATATACATTGGGAGACTTGAGATTTCTTTACAACCCATGTAAGTGGCAGCTAAGACTTCTGACTTGGGACCTGCGTTCCTTCATGCAAAGCTAAAAATCTGCTGCAGTCTCACTTGCTGCAGGACTCACCCCTCATCACAAGTGTAATTCACTTTGGACCCGAAGAGGAGGTCCGTCAGGACAACAGCTCTGCCGTTCTCCACATCCCCTGGGTTAGCACATTGTTTTCCTGGAAGGGGACATCAGAACCGTCACCCCTCGCTGCCCCCTCGCATCCCAAACAGGGATGCTGACACAGAGAGCGAGCCACTGAAAGAAACCCCTGAAGCCAGAAACAAGTGACAATGCTGCACTTTAGATTTTTCAACACTTGCAGGACGTACTTTTGCAGAACTCCAGCGCCACAGACCATGTCTTATTCCCGAGGCACATGATGGTCGATGGCATCCCCGGGTGCTGGGTGTACCCCGGCCGGCACACGTATTCCACCGTGCTCCCCATGGCAAAGATGCTCTGGTTGCTGTTTGGCTCCTTCAGGTCCGCAAACGCCAGCCTGGTGGGTGCAGTGCAGCCAGCTGCCAGGGAAGATAAGCCAGGGCAGTTGTTAAAGGAGTCAAGAAAAAAGATATTTGGTATAGCAGGGGGAAGGCTGATGTTCAGAGCGCTGCTGGGACACTTGCCCTGCTCGCAGACTGGCACGGGTGGCTCCCAGGTGCTGTTCAGCTGGCACTGTACCACGCTGTGGCCGCGTAGAACATAGCCTGGGTCGCACTCAAAGGCAGCAGTGTCCTTGTGTGCATAGACAGTCCTAGGAGAGACTATTCTCCCATTCTGGACCTGCGGGACGGGACATCTTGCCTCTGGAAAAGAAAAGCAGATCCTTGAAACAGGCTCTTACGCAGTGTGCAGAGCTGTGTGGCTGCAAAGCCGCTTAGAGTTGCAATCCCTTGTAAGACACAAATCTGAAAATAATTTTCCCGTAGAGGATGTACTGCCTGCATCCAGTGATATCAAACACTGAGAGAGAAACCCAAGCTGAAGGGTGAGGTTGGGGATGCTGGAGGCAGTGGGGGTCCTCCAGCCCCCTCCCCTCTGCCTGGCCACAGCTGTAAAAACAGCCCCTGCAAATCCTCAGCACTCGAGCAAGAAGTGCCGTTGTCTGGAGGTTTCCTTGCCTTTCCCAATGGGGAGGAGCAGGACTGGGAGGATGGCTCCCGGGTATTTGCAGGTGCACGCACAGCCCTACCTCCGCACTGCGGCGGGGGCCCGCTCCACACCCCGTTCCTCCCGTCCCGGGTGGTGCAGTGGATGGAGGGCTCTCCGTGGAGCGGGTACCCGGGGTCGCAGGTGTATGTTACGGATGTGCCGAAGACAAACTCATCCAGCAGCCTGCCCGTGTGCTTCCCGTTGGGAATGTCTGGGGGCGGCTCACAGGGGATACCTGCAGAGGAGCAGAGCAAGGCTTCTGAATTCAACAGCAGCACCAAGGTGCTTGAAACCCCTCAGGCTGGGGGACGTAAAGACTCGTCCTAGAGATGGAGTAACTGCAGTAGAGTGACCTTGTAGGTGAGGCCTTGTAGGCAATGGGGTCCCACCTCCCTGACCAGCACCTTCTGTGACAGAAAGCAGACCAGTAAAGATCAAATATTTGTTTTGCATGGCCTGTGTACAATGCTGATTTGTCAGCTGCACGCCAGGGAGAGGCACGCATGGGCATCCCCATGGCTGTCACCTTAGGTTCGCATGTGCCTGGAGAATCTGTAAAATGCTTTAAAATCCCAGAATGTGCCAGTAAATGTTTCTTTCTCCATATGAAAATGCTTGTGATGTGAGAGGCAGAATCCAGAAGTGCAGCTGGAACAGCTCCAGCTGATACATTGCTTTCTATAATCCATTAATCTTCGGGAACTTGTACCTTCTCCCAGAACATTTTCTTATCACATCAAAACCTTCTGATATTTTTCATGCCCACAGAGCAGAGAAATTCCCCGTGAGAGCTTTGATGGAAAGATTTGGCACTCTCTGCTGGAGAATAGTTACCGGATCCATGCAGACCCCCGGGGAGCTGTGAGCTACTTACGCTGACAAGTGGGAACATCACCGCTCCATGCAACGTGTCCACCAGAAATCTCACACCGTCGGCTGGCTTGGCCAATTAACCTGTGCCTGGTGGTTAAAGGATTGAATGTTCATTCCAGGGTATTTCCGTGTGAGTTATTGCCTCCTCCCCACCGCCCTGGACAGCGCGATCAGCCCTGCTGCCAGCAAAGCTGTGCCATGGGAATGAATGAATAGGAGGGGAAAAGGGAGACGTATCTAATGCATCTCTCCCAAACCAGGACTTACCCCTCTTCACAGCTGTAGTGCACTGTTGATCCAAACAGGAAATCGGTTAGGGAACTAATTTTCCCATTCACAGGTTCACCAGGATGACTGCATTTTTTCCCTGGGGGAGAAGAAACCCCTCAATTAGGCATCTCTCTGTCTATGCCATAGCACAACAGATGCAACTGTTACCCCAGTAATCTGCCCACATTTCCAGTTACCCCCCAAAACGGGTTTCGAATCACATAAAGTTACATGGCTTTACTAGTCACATAGCATTTGAACACCAGAATACAGTTAAGGTTTTTGCAGCATGGACAGAACCTGGCACCTATTCCTTTGTGACCAACGGACACCGAATCAAGGAGCTATTCACTTTTACAGAACTCGAGTGCTTCTGACCACTCTCCGTTCTCAAGGCATGTAATAGCAGGTGACACTCCTGGGACTTTAGCGTATCCAGGTCGGCAAGTGTATTGCACAGTCTTCCCAACAGAAAACTCAATCTCATTTCTATGCTCCTCTTTTAGCTCAGCAAAGTGTAGCCTTGTAGGAGCACCACAACCACCTAGTGAGAGAGAAAACAGGCGTGAGAATCAGGCAGGATGGGCACGCAGGGTGCAAGCACAGGAGGAACACTGTTACAAGGAAGGGGGTTTGGTTTGCCTTGCAGAATTGTTTATTTTGATCCATAGAGTCGTTATTGAACAAACACAACATGTTTTCCCAAAGGATTCCAGAGGATCAGGTTCTTATTCCCAGGATATCATTAAATATCCCACTCACAGGGTTTAACCATGTTTTTTTAATGGGGTTAGGGGACATAAAATATCAGTGTACCCCAAGGCAGCCGTGTCACGGGTTACCTGGGTGTTCAGGCCTGCTGGAGAGCTCCTGGTACAGCCTCTCGCAGATGGGAACAGGAGGCTGCCAGCTGCCATCCTCCTGGCAGAGGATTTGGGCACTGCCTTGCAGGCTGTAACCCTTGTGACACTGGAATGTCACCGTTTGCCCAGGTGCGGAGAGAAATCCTTCACCATCAACTAGCCTTCCATTCTCTATATCTGGGTTGATGCAGACAGTCTCTGGAGATGATGATGTGCCGAAGGGATGTGCAAAAGAAGACAGAACAGAACACCACAAGCTGTTAATATTGCACCAACAAAATCTGCGTGACATCCACATAGACCTCCCCAGCCCCACCTTCACAATGGAAAGGCTTGAAATGAATTTAGAGCATGCAAGACTTTATATGGGGTTAACCTTCTCGGAGGATCTGGTTGCAATGGTCAGGGTGTCCCTGGTGCTCAGGGGACAGACCCCGGACGTACCTTCACAGCGGGGGCCGGGCTGGCTCCAGTTCCCGGATGCTCTGCAAAGCACAATGGCATTTCCCACCAGGTAGTAGCCAGGATCACAGCTGTATGTGACAGACATTCCCGTGGTAAAAAAGGCTTTGTCCTGGCCGTTGTGATTTCCGTTGGGGACCCTTGGAGGCATGGGGCATGGTCGCACTGCGAGAGGGAGACAGAAAGTGCAACTCAGCGAGAGAGCAGCCTGCGAGGGAGGGGGGTGGGTGTGAAGCTGGTGGGTGGGTTAGAGCCCACGGCAGGGACGGCTCTGCCTGCACACGCTGTTATGGGCAGAGCTGCCCTGGGGTGACAGTGGGCACCCGCACTCACCCCTCTCGCAGACGAGCACCGGCGGGTCCCAGGTCCCTCCCGGCTGGCACCGACTCTCGTAGCTGTCCTGTGTGGTGTAACCACTGTCGCAGTCAAACTGAAGAGTCTCTCCAGCTTTGTAGGTGTCCTGTGGATTGTAGACCTTCCCGTTCTGCACCTTGGGTGTCTTACATCCGATTGCTGCAAGGAACATGGACAGCATCCTTTAAATGTCAATGCATGGGCCAGATCCTGCGCACACAGCCCCCTCCCCTCTCATCACTGCCCTGTTCCTGCACCAGGACACCAGCATCCTTTCTGCCAGCCTCACACCCACCAGTGCAGCATCCACCCACCTTTGCAGCGGGGCCGGGGCCCGCTCCATGCCCCACTCTCGGTGCATCTGATGGACACGTTCCCGACCAGCTCGTAGCCATCCTTGCAGCTGTAGTACACGGTCAGTCCCTGGGAAAACCTGTCCAAGGTCTGTCCGCTGTGCAGCCCATTGGCAATGTTTGGTGGCCGAGGACATGTCACCTCTGGAGAGGGAGAGGGAAAGCCCATGAGAGCATTGGGGAGAGGTGATGGCCAAGAGAGCTCAACCCAAACCACCTGCACGTCAGATGTGGGGGAAGGCAGAGGGCTCCCACCCCGGGTCCTGTCCAGACACTCAGCTTTTGGGTGCCCCACCTCTCCTCCAACATTTCTGGACAAAGAAGGTTGAACTGATTCATAAAAATCCATCCAGTCTCGCCCAAAGGCTGTGTCACACCCCACGCCCGTGCCTGGCCCCCAGCATCATTCCCAGCCCTCTCCCTGTGCGCATCCTGCAGTCGGGGTGCTGGGAGGTGGGTGTTGGGCTGGAGACCCCTTGGCATTTGGTCTCAGTGAGGTGCCAGTTCCTGGACATACGCTGTGGGGTCACCAGCCCCCAGCCCCAGAGGTACCCCACGCGCAGCCACAGTTACAGAAATACTGAGCTCCGGGTGCATGGATGTAAGCTCGTTCTTTACATGTTATAAATCTGTATACGTCGTTAAAGGGGAACTTAATCCCTTGCTGAAAGGCTCAGTGACAATGGTCAGGGTGTCCCCTATGCTCAGAGCCCCGCTCTGAGCTTCTCCCCATGGGACAGACCCTGGACGCACCTTCACAGCGGGGGCCAGGCTGGCTCCAGTTCCCGGACGCTCTGCAAAACACAACGGCGTTTCCCACCAGGTAGTGTCCAGGGTCACAGCTGTATGTGACAGACATTCCCGTGGTAAAATTAGCTTTTCCCTGGCCGTTGTGATTTCCGTTGGGGACCCTTGGAGGCATGGGGCATGGTCGCACTGCGAGAGGGAGACAGAAAGTGCAACTCAGCGAGAGAACAGCCTGCGAGGGAAGGGGGTGGGTGTGATGCTGGGGGGGTGGGTGTGAAGCTGGTGGGTGGGTTAGAGCCCATGGCAGGGACAGCTCTGCCTGCACACGCTGTTATGGGCAGAGCTGCCCTGGGGTGACAGTGGGCACCTGCACTCACCCCTCTCGCAGACCAGCACCGGCGGGTCCCAGGTCCCCCCCGGCTGGCACTGACTCTCATAGCTGTCCTCTGCAGTGTAACCAGCATCACAGTCAAACTGAAGAGTCTCTCCAGCTTTATAGGTGTCCTGTGGATTGTAGACCCTCCCGTTCTGCACCTTGGGTGTCTTACATCCAATTGCTGCAAGGAACATGGACAGCATCCTTTAAATGTCAATGCATGGGCCAGATCCTGCGCACACAGCCCCCTCCCCTCTCATCACTGCCCTGTTCCTGCACCAGGACACCAGCATCCTTTCTGCCAGCCTCACACCCACCAGTGCAGCATCCACCCACCTTTGCAGCGGGGCCGGGGTCTGCTCCATGCTCCGCTCTCCGTGCAGTTGGTGGACATGTTCCCGACCAGCTCGTAGCCATCCTTGCAGCTGTAGTACACGGTCGCTCCCAGCAGAAACTTGTGCAAGGACTGGCCGCTGTGCAGCCCGTTGGCGATGTTTGGTGGCCGAGGACATGTCACCTCTGGAGAAGGAGAGGAAATTTCCCTGTGAGTCAGGTGTTGTCATTTGATGTGCTGCTAGGACTGTTTGGGTAATGTCAGGGTAATCCTGAGGGAGCTTTCCCCCTCACTGGGACACTTGCCCTTTTTGCACGCTGGCAGAGGTGGGTCCCATTGGAAGCCAGCTTGGCACGTGCTGGTGCGGGAGCCCTGCAAGGTGTACCCCGTGTTGCAGGCGAAGCTTACGGTGTCCCCGAGCTTGTAGGAACGGCGAGCAGCGGATGCTCTCCTCCCATTTTGGATGCGTGGGAACGGGCACTCGGTAGCTGGAAAAGGGAGAGAAATAAGAAGTTGGTTACCTACACGGCTCTTGAGCTGGTCCTGCCTGTGACAGTCACCGTGTTGATGGTCTCCACGCAGCCCGTTGATCCCTGAGCAATAGAATGCAGCAGAGGCTGCAGCCAGGGTGGGTGTCCCCGGGGTGCCAGACCCCTCCCCATGCTGCTGGGGGACCCGCTGCTCCCTCAGCTGGCAAGAAACAGGCGTCCAGGGTTTTGGGTCAATCACCAGGTGAGGTGAAAGCCTTTCCTGGCTTTTCTGCATGCTTCCAACCCTGGGTCTGATCCGACCCTTTGCAGGGAAAAGCGAAAGGATCAGAGAGGAGAGGAGCAGTGATGAGGAGGAGGAGGGTCGCAGGAGGAAGGCCCCAGAGGTGCAGACCTGCCGGTCTCCCTTACCTCGAGCTTCATCCACGGTGGCCAGGAGCAAAGCGGAGCTGCCCAGGAGGCGGAGGGCGAAGGCCAGCACCATGCTCTGCTCCCCGGTGCAGACTGCGGCTCCTGGGGGGCTGCAGGAAGATATGGGTCCCCCCAGTTCCCCCCGCTGCCCCCGCATGCGGAAGGAGCTGCAGCTGTGGGGGTTCCCGGGGCCATGGGACGGGAACCCGTGGGGAACCCGTGGGCTCCCTGGGGCAGGGCAGGCACAGCCATCATCCCCGGGGAGGCTGGAGGTCCCATGTGCTGCTTCTGCTGCTGTTTTCACTGCCCAGAATAGGGCAGGATGGGTCCCTGGGACCTGTGGGCATCTGTGAAAGAGGGGAGGGTGTGGGCAGCTCCCTGCTTCCCAGAGCCAAGGATGCTTTCTCAGCCTAAGACAAGCACCGAGACGTGTGTTACTCAAGTCTTTTCATCCCTTTTATTGACAGAGAGCTTCCAATATAATATAATTCCATAATATATTTACATACCCAACATTTATACTTCAGAATTGCACTTCATTGGTCACACTCACAGTATAAAGGACAATTAGGTACAAACACAGCAGATAAACACTCTCCAACAGTATATCTGGGTGACCAGACCCATCACCTGTGTCACAGCATCGACAGTTCCTTCCCCTTGTTTGTGGGGAGATCACATCAGGCTTATCCCCACATCAAGTGTTAAATCATTTGGAAAAAACACTCTGGACTATGCAGCGGGAACAATTGTGCTGGGATCAAAGCAACAAAGCAGAGCACAGCACTGAGCTACGGGGCTTTATGTTTGTGTTCTGTGCATCTAGTCACTCGCATGGCTTACGATAAGATATAAAAATAACCAACAACCTGCAAGTGCTTGTTCTGCAAAACTGGCTTCTGAAAACAGGAGAGAGCTCTGCCGGGAAGGGAGAACCTCGTGGGTCTATCTGGAAGAAGACTACCGTGGTGATGGGAACGGCTGTTTGTGTTCTTCCCTCTAACGAGATGCAGGTTCCTGTTAACAGGAAAGCACTGGTGAAAATGCAGAAACAAAAAGTGTGTAGTGGACACATTTCGAACACTTTCCGTTCCCAGCTGCACATCAGGAGAAGCTCACAGACAGGTCACTTAACCTCTGTGTCAGACAAAACCATGAACCTCACAACCTTGCTGTACCAGCAGCTAACAGTCCAGTGCCTCAAGCTGTATTCAAGCATTCACTGAACACAAGTTTAAATCTCTCACAGTTTTGTTTCTCTTATAAATTGGATTCCCAGGAAGCCTTCAAATCTTTACTTCATTTTAGAAGATGCTACAGACCTCTTTGGCTTATTAAATAATCATTTAGCAAGGCTGAGTAAAACCAGGAAAGGACACAGCACCCCAACGGGGGTTGTCTATCAGCCGGACAAATCAAGGGCACTTCTGCCAGTGTCTTTGGTTTCGACAAGGTGAGTGAGGTCCCATCATCTGAGCTGCCCTTGTGTCATCGCCAAAGCCTGACTCAAGCTGGGGACCGCACCCTTCCTCACCCACCTCTACACAGCAATCAGCCAGGTGAGGTCAGACAGGATGAAAACAGTGCACAAAAGAAATCGGGCTTGTGTCCTGCACAGCCCCACCTGAAAAAGCCTTTCAGGTGCAGATTCAGCCAGCGATTCCCTGCCCCAGAGTCACCCCATGCAGGCGGCACGTGAGCAGAAAGGGAAAAGGTTCACACGCAGCAACTTTCTGATGTTCGGTGACATCCGCCACGACACCTGCGAGTTCTGCATCCCACCCGGACACCAGCTGCCGGCGACCGAGCTCCGCTGCCCCCAAACACCGACCCTGCTGGGCTCCTCCCCAGGCTTTCAGCCCGCCGAAAGCATCCCCCATTCGAGAGAAGCGTTGAGCCGCTGCAGGGACAGGAAGGGTGTTTCCGCAAGAAAAGCCTCGAGGTGATACAGAGATAGTGCCAGGGCAGAGACCTTCAGTTTAAACCTAATTTTAGCACATCCAGGAAGAGTCAGAATAGCAGCTATTTGTATTAAGGCATTTAAATTTTTTTCTCTCCGGTACAATTACCGATCTCTAAGGATCGCTGTCTGCACAGTGCTTCAGACTTGCCTTGAAGTAACGGCCACGACGGTGCTTTTACATGAACGCTTTGAGTGCTTTCAGTGCCCACAGACAGTGCTCAACTTAGGCATCCTGTCTGTGTCAAACTTAATTTTTCAAGTACATGAAGACAGTCACCGTTAATCCTCTTGGCAGTGGCAGCAATTGTCACCTCAGGACTCTTTGGAAGCCCATGAATCCTGATCAGGACAAGGCACAACGTGACTTTTGGGGCTGAAAAACCAAACGCATGGAGGTACCAAAGTGCACGGTTTCCTTGAGTCTGCTCTATTGCAAGGCGAAGGTCTTTGTCACCATTACGACGTAACGTGGGGATAACCGCACTCGATGGCTGAGCAGCATCCTCACCTGGGGGGCACAGAGCCACCCAGCCCAGCCCACCCGGGCACGAGCTGCCGTGTCCAACGCAACACGCAGCTGCTGGAGCTGCACAAGTGCTTCCCAGGCAGTGGCTGGAGCATCGGGACTTCGTCATCCAAGGTCGGCTGGTTGTGGATTCAGGGACAATTTCACAGGAGGGAAAAGCCGAGCACTGGGATCGGTGTGATCGAGCCCCAACACATCTACAGGCACCTCCCCGTTGTGCCTGTTCCCTGAGCTAGACGTTTGTAACCAGCATCACCAGGAGGAGGGGGAAGATTCCTGCAGGAGACAAAGAAGCTTCAGCCTTCACTGAACACCTTCATCTTTTCCCTCCCTTTACCTTCCCCCCTCCTTTTCACAGCATGAACTTAAAGCAACAATAGAGATACGACCATAACAGACTGGAGTGGAAGGCTTTTAAGCCTATTTCAAGGGGAACACACAGGAGACAAGAACATAAAGAGAGTCAGGAGCACAGTACAGGGGTTAGGAATGCGGGTGACTTACCAGCAATGATCATGTTCGCTCCACCTGGAAAGGAAGCGAGCCAAAATGTGAAACTCTGCTCCTGCTCAGCACAGTAATTCATCAAACTACACAGCATGCAGAATGTCAAATCAGAGCCAATGCACGTGGAAGAGAATTCAAGCAACACACAGGACAGGACCCCTGCACAGCCCAGCTCTGCAGATGTTGATCTGTTAAAACCCAGATGTGTTTGCTAGGATAGATATCCACCCCCTGTGAGCCCATTCCGCAGTTTAACGATGCTCTCTTGGCACTAGATTTTAACTGAAACTGTTTCCAGGTGCATCAATGGCTTACTCCTTAGCAGAATTATCTGATTTAAGGATTCACAGGGGAAGGAAAAAATATGTATTTTGAAGACAGAGAGGAGGCAGCAGGACGGACACAGGAGACAGGCACCTCTGCATTCAGGAGCAGGCTTGCTCCAGACTCCCCGGTCTCGATCTCCCGCAATACACCGAAGAAGCGCCGTTCCAGCAAGGGTGAAGCCATCGTTGCATTTATAAGCTACAGTGGAGCCATGGGCAAACCCGGTGCCCTTCGTGCCGTTGTGGCTCCCGTTGTCAATCGCGGGTGGCTTTCCACAGAGAACGGCAGGGAGCTGGTCCACAGGAGGAACATCCCCTTTGCACTCAGGCGTGGGCTTGCTCCAGACTCCATGGTACCGCTGATCGACTTCACAGTGAACGGAGGCTGCTCCAGCAAGGGTGAAGCCATCGTTGCATTTATAAACTACAACGGAGCCTTGGACGAAGCCGGTGCCCTTTGTGCCGTTGTGGCTCCCGTTGTCAATTGTTGGTGGCTTTCCACAGAGAACGGCAGGGAGCTGTCCTGTGGGAGGAACACCAGGTGTGTCTGAATAATTCTAACTGACAAGGCGAAGAGGTGTGCAGGGAGAAGGAGGTACAGCCAAATGCCACGCAGCTAGCAGAAGCTGAAAATACTTCGAGCTTTCTTGCTTGGTGCTGGACCTCAGTTATTGCCCATCAGCCAAAACTCCAGGATCTCACCCCAGAAAATAAGCCACTGAAGGGTCTAATCAGGCTAGAAGAAATGTTTCAGCTGTTCCTAGCTTCACATAACACTAGACACTGACTTCATAACACTTGATTTCAGCATTATACCAAATTGAGTGGAGACAGTTCTAACATCCAATTATGTTCCTGTCCCTGGTAGTTAGAGAAATAAAACTTTTCTCTTGTGACTTTTTTTTTCCTCCAGTTTCTGCTTTTCCCTTGCTCCTTCCACTTTGTCAGCATAATTTCTGAATTATGTGAGAATCTTGCACCTAAGGCCTGACAGCAGGGGTTAGTACTGGAATCCTGATTGAATCCAGCAGCAGAACTGAGAGCAGCCCCAGCCCCCCCGCAAGGCACTACACCAGCCCAGTCCCAGCTCTTATCTTAATGGCTCCCTGCAGGGTTTTCCTCTTACTTTGACAGGATGGAGACGCTGCGTCCCAACCAACTCCACTTCCTGACACCACACACTTGGCAGAAGACGGCCCCTTTAATTCAAACCTAAAGAAAGAGAAGTTTAGTGCTTTCCACTGGAGACTTGCACTGGGAAACTGGGGGGTGGGGGGTGGATGTGACTGCCTGTGGTCCCTGGGTTCAGACCCCCGAGTCGGTCCCTTTTCCGCAGTGACCCACTCACCCCGGACGGCAGGTGAATGTCACAACGCTCTCAAAGAGAAAACTGTCTGCGGTCACATCCCCGTTCTCTATGGCAGGAGGAGTGCATGCCTGTCCTAAAGGAAACAAAACAGCGCAGGGATTACTTCAAACTCAGGAACAGGTGTGACCCACACATCAGTCAGTAACACCCAGAGCACGCACAGATCACTGGAACGGTCAGGACGGGGAGGGATGGAGATACTCACGTATACAGAAGTCAGGCTCCGCAGACCAAGTTGTGTCACTCAGACAAGTGACAAGAGAGGACTTTCCCTGTGCTGCCGTGTAACCCGGCTTACACCGATAGCTCAGCTCCGTGCCAGCAGGAGAGCTGTCACCCACGGCCCTTGGCAGCTCGGCGAAAGGGAAGTGTGGAGCAGGACCGCAGTAGACTGGCCATTGGAGACAAAAGCAGGGTGAGATACTGAGGAGTTCCCAGGGGGGCTGCAATAACAACAGCCAACAGCACGTTCTGGAGCACACAGCATTTTAACCTGGCTCAGTGCCGGTGTCTGGGACGCAGTTTGCATCCAAACCATTCAGCAAACAGCAGCATATATCTCAGTTTGATTAACTGGAGAAAAGATGGAGAGCGGGCAGCAGCTCCGCCTCTGAGATGCTCCTTCGCTGACCACCACCCAGCCTGCAGGACCAGCGATGCTCAGAGCCAGACATCCCCAGCAGGGCTGGCAGCTGGTGAAGCAGCGGGTCAGGTGGAGGAGGCAGTTTTGCCTCTTCTTTCACTGCATTTTTGGATTGTTTGCAGTTCACAAATAAACAGCATCAGGTCTAAATATGTAACTGGCCAAGGACCCACGCCAGCACGCTCTACAAGGGCATGGCTACAGGAGCTGATCTGCTCAACAGCTCTTAGACCTGCTTCAGTGCCTTTGCTCAAGGAAATAAATTTCTTCATACTCACTTGGGTCACACGTTGGCAGAGGTGGGTTCCAGTTACTGTCTGCTTCACAGGTGACGACACCACTGCCATTCAATAAATGACCGGGATCACACTCAAAGGTCACTGTATGTTTGTACGTGTGCTCAGTGCCAAAGCCAGACAACCTTCTCCCATTTTTCACTTCTGGATTTTTACATCTGACCACTGGCAGGGAAGATAAGACAATAAGAACATTGATTACAAGAAGGAAAAGCCCTGCAATGCGAGGTACAACGCAAGAAGCTCACTAAGAGAACCGCTGTCCTCTCACCCGGAGAGAGGCAGGTCCCCAGAGGGGTGGCAGTACTCTGTGAACAGAGACATCACCAGGGAACTGCACACGTGAGAGCTCCCTTTTGCATTTGCAGAAGCCCTGGGCACAGGGGAGGCTTTCTGTGGGCTGAGGAACCCATTAAATAAGCCCTGCTTCTGATCCCAACTCGGGAGATGACAGCTTTGAGCTTTCTGGGAATCCTTTTGGACTCAAATCAACCTCCTCATGGCTGCTCATCAGGAAAGTACAGATCGGGAGAGAGATGAGAAAAAGTCAAAAGAATAAGGAGAGAGAAAAAACATTTACCTTTGCACTCAGGGGCCGGACCGCTCCATCTTCCCTCCAGGTCATCATCCGCCGTACAGTGAATCGTGGCGTCTCCAATAAGAGCAAAACCTTTGTTGCAGCTGTAAGTTACAGCCATCCCATAGGTGAAGTCTCTGTCCCCATTGATGAGCTTCCCATTCTCGATCTCAAGAGGTGGTGAACAGGGAATACCTGCACGGGAAAGCAACAGCAAGAAAATGCAGGAACGTTTCCATCAAAGATAACAACTGAGGTCTAGCTACTAAAACAAACCAACCAAAAAAACCCAACAACACAACAAACCCACCAAAAAACCTAACCCAAACCAACAAACAAAAAAAGCTAAAGAAAAAAATAGCAAAGCAGCCCTAAAGTAATAATCTCAACCTCGAATCTTGAAAGTGCCTTTAAATTCTGAATCTCTTCCAGGTTTTTTATTTTTATTTCAATAGATAGATGGTAAAATGGCAAAACAGCATTTATGGTCCAAGATGCCTTCTAGAGGCAATAAACATGGTCTCACCAAGCAGTTTAGGACCCTCACCTAGCACTGATGGCCCTTCCTCCCTTCCTTGTGCTAATGAGGCCAGAACACCTCCCATAGCAGCAAACCGCCCAAACCATCAGCAGCTGATGGTCAGGCTCATCCCACAGGATGCTGCGAAAGCCCAAATAGCACCAACAAAACTCTTAGAATTTATTTCCCCTTTGAAAACTGAGATTTTGGGTGTGCAGTCATGTCTTTTTGCACAGAGCTGACTGCAGAGCTGCTGCCAACATCCACAGATCCTCCTTAGTATTTAATTTTCATTCCCAGCTCCAGCGAGAGTGCTTCTTCAGGGGAGAGGGAAGGAGTCAGTCTCACTAGAGGCTAATGTAGCTTGAATTAGCTGTCAAGAAGAGAGGATCCACCTGCCAATCCCCAGACTCCCAGATATTTTGTAATAACTTTGGGGAAGAGATGTACACAAAACATTTAAGATCTGCTTACTGGCACAGTGTGGAATGTGATGCCAAGAAACTTCATTGTTTTTAAGCACACATTGCGCAGATGGCTCCCCAACTAATCGGTACCTAGAAAGAAAAAAAAGAAGAAAAGTTTGAATCTCTTTGAAGCAAGTGAAAAAAAACTCGGGAAATTCAGAAAGTTGTAAAGTTTCCATCTAATGCAGCTCAACCCTATGGGAAAATCTGTCCTATAAAATACAGTTTTCTCAGTACCTAAAGAAATACAAAATATGGTGCAGCCAGAGGAAACTCAATACTTGCAGTGGGTGGATACATGCTCACAGGAGCGTGAGCAAGACGGTGTCCCCACCCTGAGTCTGTTCAGCCCCGTGCTGTGCTGTGGCAGCTTATTTTCTTAGGCGTGACCGACATACCTTAGCCGCTGTCTTGCCCTCTCGCCCTGCTCCCCCCTCCCCAGGACACCGCACCCCTCTTTTCTGAGACCCCTTAGCTACGACGGGGACAGCCAGACCCATTGCACAGCAGCAAACGCTGAATTACTGACGAGCCCCAACAGGAAAGGAGCAAAACTCTTTGCAAAGAAGCCAAAAAACAATCTGCAAGGACTGCGGCGTTGTGCCCAGAAGATAATCTGTTTTGACAGCAAGAGCAGGAGTGCCTGGCCCCACGGCTGCCCGCTCCGAACACCTCCAGCCGTGCCCGTGCTTGCCAAGGAAGCAGCCCCCAGGCATTAAAAGCCCCCGAGTCTCCTGCGGGGACTGAGCCTGGGCCAGCGCTTACCCGACGTTACAGGTGAAGGTTATTGTGGCCCCGAACAGGAGGTTGGTCGTGTAGTCAAAGTTGCCGTTCATGATCTCTGGTGGACCGCACGACTTTCCTGCAAGGGAAGTGATCAGCACGACCTTTATTTTAAAGCATGACAGTGAAACATGGGTGACAGCGCTGTCCTGTGTTGTTACAGACTAATTGATCATTTATCTGGCTCCTAACTTCCCTCCTGAGCAAGAACCAGCACTTGCAGGAAAGATACAAGGTCCTCATTAAATTCTGAGGAACTGAAAGTTAAAACACAAATAAAAAGCAAATAAAAGAACAGATAAAGCCAAGGACAAATAAAAAAAAATAGCCAAAGTTTATACGCTTACTGAGAAAGGAAACTGGTAAAAAGCCCAGCGGGCTCAGGGCAGAGGTCTTGGTCCGTGGGGAAAAAGTGTGAAGGTGAATGGGATGGGAAGGGACCCACTGACCACCCCAGGGACACCCATGGCCTTTCCCACACCGTACCTCGCTTCTGTGTGAATGTATGATAGGATTTACACTATATCACCAGATGGTAAAATAATTAAGAAGGGCAGAGATCATCTCCCAGAGACTAACATATCTCAGCAGAAAGAGCAGCCCTAGGTGGGGTGAGCGCTTCTGCTCGACTGTCCTAAAAACAGGAACCCGAGGAGCATCTCCCTCAACAGTGCTGAGCCGTGAGCGTGGTCTGGGGTGCAGCAGGGGACATGCCACCCCCCTCACCCCCATCCCAGGAGCCCGTGAAGGTGGAACCCACCGATGCAGAAGTCTCCTTTCTCCTCCCAGTGGGAGCTGTTCAGGCAGGTGACCAGGGGGGACTCGCCCCTGGCCATCGTGTACCCCGGGCGACACCGGTACCTCAGCACAGTCCCCACGGCGTAGGGCTCCTCGGGGGGGGC